>RQTK01001194.1:64086-86040 GCA_003991915.1 Elysia chlorotica | reverse complement strand
TCTGTCTCTCTCTCTCTCTCTCTCTCTCTCTCTCTCTCTCTCTCTCTCTCTCTCTCTCTCTCTAGATTTATAAACTTGTTCTCAAGCTATTTTCTGGAGTTCTTTTTTTTTAACCTTCAGAACGAGCATTAAGCATCTAACTCTATAGCACTATATTCTCTCTAGCTTGAAATGTTTATAAAAATTATCTGTATCAGGCATTCTGGACCCGCGAGGTGCATGACGTTATCCCTGGAGGACCGCAGGGTCTGAGGGAGTACTACGAGAAGCTGCAGCTCCAGATGAAGGACATCGTTGCTCTGGTCAGGGGTAAACTGACCAAACAACAGCGGATCACGCTTGGAGCTCTGGTGGTCATCGATGTCCACGCCAGAGATGTCATTCTAGAGATGGCGGACAAAGGTGGGCCTAGATATTTTATTTTTAAAGGAAAAGATTGTACAGTTTCACAAAAATATCTATATTGAGTTTATGTTTTTGAAAGCCTATTCAGCGAAATGAAAGGGACTGTATCAAAGAGTTATTGGTGGGTCAGTTCAGATAGACCTGAGGGTTATGGCATTTTGAATTTTTTGGGTTGGGTTGGGTTGGGTTTGTTTAACGTCCAACAGCAGCACTATATAGGCTATATTGTAGACGGGCCCCAAGACGGACGTCTGACAATTTTATGTGCTGCCACACACGAGACAGGGCGGGGATACCATGACTCCTGTCTCAGCCGGTCACATTATACTGACACCGACCCAACCAGGATTCGAACTCGGGACCTTTTGCGTCGAAAGCCGATGTTCTACCCCTGGACCACCGCGCCCCCTGCAGACAAAGGTGGGCCAGCCCAGATAAACTTGAGGGTTATGGCTTCTTCGATTTTAAGATATTTTATTTTTAAAGGGAACGATTGTACAGTCGCCAAATTTTTTCTATATTGAGTTTATGTTTTTGAAAGCCTGTTCAGCGAAATTAAAGGGACTGTATCAAAGAGTTATTGGTTCTTTGATTTGGTGGTGGTTTTTTTTAGGAAAGTATTTTACAGGTGAAAAGTGTTTCTACATTGAATCTATGTTTTTGAGAGCCCATTCAAAGTCTATGAATAGCTGTAACATAAGATTTTCACATACAGTATTCTTGGATTTTACAGGACACTAAAAGAAGGAGAAATTTTGTAGGAAAAACTATAATATAATAGTGATGATACAAAAATGTATTTCTTTGAATTTGCCTCCTACTGGTTAGGTTGGTGTCAGTATTATGTGACCGGTTGAGCCAGGAGTCCTGATCTCCCCGCACTGTCTCTGTGTGGCAGTGCATGAAATTTTCAGACATTAGTATTGGATCCCATCCACAATATAGCGCTTATATAGTGTTGACGTTGGAGGTTGGAGTTTAAGCAGCCAACTCAATGCAAAGATACGCTGACACAGGCACAGGCACATACTTTTGTGCCACACATATGAGCAGCCTTGATGGGACATGGTTAAGAAAGACAATCACTCTATCTACAGCTAACTTTGCCTTTCTCAGGTGTCTCTACTGAGAACGACTTCAACTGGCTGGCACAGCTGAGGTACTACTGGGAGGAAAATAGGATGCTGGTTCGAATCACCAACGCCACAGTGAACTATTGTAACGAGTACCTGGGTAACTCGGGCCGCCTGGTCATCACACCCCTCACAGACAGGTGTTACAGGTGGGCCTTTATTTATATGCGTCATTTTCCTACTTAAACGACACGACAGGGTGTTACAGGTGCGTCTTTATTTATATGCGTCATTTTCCTACTTAAACGACAGGGTGTTACAGGTGCGTCTTTATTTATATGCGTCATTTTCCTACTTAAACGACATGACAGGGTGTTACAGGTGCGTCTTTATTTATATGCGTCATTTTCCTACTTAAAAGATACGACAGGGTGTTACAGGTGGGTCTTTATTTATATGCGTCATTTTCCTACTTAAAAGATACGACAGGGTGTTACAGGTGGGTCTTTATTTATATGCGTCATTTTCCTACTTAAAAAACATGATAGGGTGTTACAGGTGGGTCTTTATTTATATGCGTCATTTTCCTACTTAAAAGACATGACAGGGTGTTACAGGTGGGTCTTTATTTATATGCGTAATTTTCCTACTTAAAAGACATGACAGGGTGTTACAGGTGCGTCTTTATTTATATGCGTCATTTTCCTACTTAAAAGACATGACAGGGTGTTACAGGTGGGTTTTTATTTATATGCGTCATTTTCCTACTTAAACGACATGACAAGGTGTTACAGGTGTGTCTTTATTTATATGCGTCATTTTCCTACTTAAAAGACATGACAGGGTGTTACAGGTGGGTCTTTATTCATATGCGTCATTTTCCTACTTAAACAACATGACAAGGTGTTACATGTGCGTCTTTATTCATATGCGTCATTTTCCAACTTAAAAGAGATGACAGGGTCCAGATTTCTTTTTTTTTTGTACCCTTATCATTTACTCAACTATGTAAAAAAATAACAAGCAATCATGAATGTGAAAATTGATTGAAGTATTTAACATCAAATTATGCAAAACACACTTTAAATTTACCTGTATATTCCCCTATTGGACAAAATTGATTAAAGTATTTAACATCAAATTATGCAAAACACACTTTAAATTTACCTGTATATTCGCCTATTGAACAAAATTGATTAAAGTATTGAACATCAAATTATGCAAAACACACTTTAAATTTACCGGTATATTCGCCTATTGGACAAATCCCATGATTCACCCACATGTACTCGATGTAACAGAAGTCCTGAGAAAACTGAACTGATCATAGTTGTAATGCTATACTGTCTTATAACAAAACTTGGAGAATGTGGTACAGTTAACAGGCTAACATCTTGGATTGATAGGCTAGAAGTGGAGGTGTGGCCATACCATGATACTACTTAAATATAAATATAAACTATAAATCAACAGGTCAGCGATCTTTTTACCATCTCGGTCCCAAAGTATGGAACAACCTTCCCAAAAACATTAGGGAAGGACCTTGCTTAGAAATTTTCAAATGCATGCTTAAGTTCTACCTTTTTGACGATTGAAATTGAACCGGTGAAACTTGTAAATACCTATAATGATGTGCTTGTGTGTTTTGAATGTAATATTGTATTGTGTCAACATTATATGCTTATTATTCTTTTATACCAAGACGGAGACGACCAAAGACCTGGCCAAGGCGATCGCTGTGCAGTGTGTTGTGTTCAACTGCTCTGACGGTCTCGACTACATCGCTATGGGCAAGGTGGGCGTTTGTTTCGTTGATTATTTTACACTGTTTTTGTTTTAAAACACTTTTGCAAATAAAAAGACTGAAAATATCAACTGATTCAATGTGAAATAAATGTAAAGTTGGTCCCATGCTCCTGACAGAGCGGCGGCGGGAGCAAGAGTTATGGTCCTGATTGTACAAGGCAATAGAACATTTAAAGAAAGGCATACAATGTATTTTATTGAAGCTTTTGTATGAGAGTCATGGTCCTGATTGTATGAGACGACCAAAGATCTGGCCAAGGCGATCGCTGTGCAGTGTGTTGTATTCAACTGCTCTGACGGTCTCGACTACATCGCTATGGGCAAGGTGGGTGTTTGTTTTGTTGATTATTCTACACTATTTTTATTTTAATACACTTTTGCGATTAAAATAAAATCTTTTGAAAATTTACGTAACTTTTGTATATGATTATTTTACACTATTTTTTTAATACACTTTTGCAATTTAAAAAAAATCTGTTGAAAAATTACTTCTTCGCGAACAGACTAAAAATATGAACTGATTCAATGTGAAACAAATGTAAAGTTTGTCCCGTGTTCTTGACAGAGCATCCGGGGAACTAAGGGTTATGATCCTGATTGTACAAGGCAATAGAACATTTAAGGAAAGGCATATAATGTGTTTTACATTACATTTACATTGCATACTATGTATTTTACTTAAGCTTTTGTATATGATTATTTTACACTATTTTTGTTTTAATATACTTTTGCAATTAAAAAAAAAATCTTTTGAAAAATTACTTCTTCGTGAAAAGACTAAAAATATCAATAGATTCAATGTGAAATAAATGTAAAGTTGGTTCCATGTTCCTGACGGAGCGTCGGGGGAACCAAGTATTATGGACCTGATTGTACAAAGCAATAGAACATTTAAAGAAATGCATATAATGTATTTTATTGTGCATATAATGTATTTTACATTACATTTACATTGCATACTATGTATTTTACTGAAGCCTTTGAATATGATTATTTTACACTATTTTTGTTTTAGTATACTTTGCAATTAAAAAAAATCTTTTGAAAAATTACTTCTTTGCGAAAAGACTAAAAATATCAACTGATTCAATGTCAAATAAATGTAAAGTTGGTCCTATGTACCTGACAGAGCATCATGGTCCTGATTGTACAAGGCAATAGAACATTTAAAGAAATGCATGTAATGTATTTTATTAAAGCTTTTGTACATGATTTTTCTCTCTCTATGTCTGTGTGTCTCTGTGTCTCTGTGTCTCTGTGTCCAGTTCTTCAAAGGTCTTGCCTCCTCCGGTGCCTGGGCTTGTTTTGACGAGTTCAACCGTATAGACCTGGAGGTGTTGTCCGTGGTCGCTCAACAGGTGAGTTTGAGTTCTGTAAACAAAGTACAAGGACAGGTGGGCTCATAATAAACTGACCACTCAAAGCTTAAGAGATAAAAAACCCCCCAAAAAATAGAGGGAGAGGTCAGCATTGTCTCCCCTCTCATTTGTTACTGTTAGTCTTTGATCAACCACTTCCTCTGGATTAAAAAATCCAACACCTCGCCATACAATCTTTTACAAGCATGAAGAGGCATGTGTGATTCAATGAGTGTTCTAAATCATAGTAATATGCTGACGTTTATTATTATGACTAACTGAAAAAACTGTATCTGTACTGTAGTTGGTTACAAGATTTCACTTCGGACAATTCACAATAATTATACTATGAATCCATCCGTCCAGATTTTGTGTATCATCCGAGCGGTTCAGGGTAAAGTGCAAACCTTCATGTTTGAGGGCACGGAGCTGGAATTGAACCCCAACTGCTATGTGTGTATCACAATGAACCCTGGCTACGCTGGCAGGTCCGAACTCCCTGACAACCTCAAGGTTTTGTTCCGAACAGTCGCCATGATGGTAAGGTTGAATTAAATTGAATTTTGTTTGGAAAAAAAAGGCCTTTGGCCCATAGATCATAATTACAAACATAATAATAAAAAAGGTAATTCCAGACAAGTAGAAATTAATTTGTCAGAATCTATGAGAGTTGATATTTCTAAATGGGAAAATGAATGTATAAAATAGTTTACGAAATTGGTTTACAGAATACAATGTCTGCAATAATTATACATTGAAAGTTGTGTTTTGATAATGTACATTAAAAAGCAAACATTGACTAAAACCTAATAAAAAGGGAATCATCAATTTTTAAAGCAACTATTTGCATCCTTTTGTGGGTTTTTGGTCTATGTTTTTATTTGCTTTTTGTTGCTCACGAGACTTAAAATGCAAATAATATTTTAATATTTCAGGCTGAAGATCTTTGAATGTTACTTTGTTACTTTGTTTTGCTCAAATGTAAGTTAATACGTTGTTGTTTTTTTTGCTACTATTAAAAGGAGAGAGGATCTATCTTCTTACGTTGTTAAGATGATTACAAAAGAATATAAGTGATAGTAAGATGCAGGATATGTTGACACTCTTTTAGGGATATTGATCTATTATTTAGTTAATTTTAAATCGAATGCCTTGTATCCTCTTTTTAAAAAGTCCAAATAGATATTTGAGGGAGCACATAAAATTTAAAAGAAAAATAATATTGTCAGTATTTTAATTTACACAAAACTAATGCTTTGTGTCATTTTTTACCCCCTGGTTTATTTACTCTTTTTGGGATTGAACTGTGTGCAATTTTCCCATGTCGGGGACAGAGTGATCTGAAGAATTTTTTTCTTGTACCTAATGTTCGTACTGGTTAGCCAATATATGGGTTTATCTCAGTTAAAGCTGTTGTTTTTTTTTTAAATACACCTTTCAACAAAACAATTTTTATAGCATCCTTTTGTGAGTTATTGGTCTATGTTTTTATTTGCTTTTTGTTGCTCACGAGACTTAAAATGCAAATAATATTTTAATATTTCAGGCTGAAGATCTTTGTTTGTTACTTTGTTTTGCTCAAATGTAAGTTAATACGTTGTTGTTTTTTTTGTTATAAAACTCACACCTTCCTTCTCCTCCCACCCCTTTCTGCCCTCCCCCTCCTTAGGTGCCAGATTACGCCATGATTGCGGAGATCTCTCTCTACTCCTGTGGCTTCGTCAATGCCCGGCCACTGGCTGTGAAGATCGTGACGACCTACCGGCTTTGCTCGGAGCAACTGTCCTCCCAGTACCACTACGACTACGGCATGCGCGCCGTCAAGGCTGTGCTGTCGGCGGCCGGAAATCTCAAGCTTAAGTTCCCGGATGAGGCGGAGGACATCCTGGTAATGACATCAAGGGGGAATTACTCTCTGAGAACTTTATTGGGGATTACTCTGTTTATCCGTTAAGGGGGACAAATGTATTTCTTTATTAAATGTTGAAACTTTCCTCAAAGGCAATAAACTTGTGATTTTTCATGGGCAATTAATCTGTATCTTGGTAAACACTCATTGGAGAGATGATTCTGTTTACATTTAAACTTGTGACTCCTATGAGGTTGAGTTCAACCCAAATCAGACAACAGTTTATTTTCTTTTCAGAGATCAAGTAAAATAATCCAGCCTGGCTTATCACCTCAATTCCTTCATTTACTTATCTGTCATGTGATTAATGGTACAATGATTAAATGATTACTTTGGGTCGATCTAGGGAAAAGTGCTTTTTACTTAATACCTAAAGACAGTTATGCTCTGTCCCTGTATTAGTTATCATGGCTTTGTATAGGTATACCCCGTACCAGCACTAACAAAAATTAATTTAGTTTGACTTAAGCCTTAGGAGCCATATCCATCCATAGGTTTTCCGTAGAAAACAAGTAGACCTTAACCTATCCAGGAGAGAGGTTCCCTTAGAAAACAAGTGGACCTTAACCTATCTAGGAGAGAGGTTCCCTTAGAAAACAAGTGGACCTTAACCTATCTAGCAGAGAGGTTCCCGTAGAAAACAAGTAGACCTTAACCTATCTAGGAGACAGATTCTCTTCCACAAAGAACAACAGTTCCAGCATAATTTTCATCAACTGTAACTTCCCTGTCCCCAGCTACTTCGCTCCATCATTGACGTGAACCTGCCCAAGTTTTTGTCCCATGACATCCCGCTCTTCTCTGGCATCATTAGTGATCTGTTCCCAGGTCTGGAGTTACCAGAGGCCGACTATAAGGTATGTCTGTCTGTCTCTCTCTCTATCTGTGTCTGTCTATGTCTAAGTCAGTTGCTGTGTCTGTCAGTTTGTTTATCACTTTTTATCTCTGTGTATGTGTTTATCTATCTGTCTTTTTTATTACTCTATATCTGTGTATGTGCTGTGCATTTGTCTGTCTGTCTGTCGGTCTTGTTTTTTGGTCAAATGGACTACTCTCTCTTTCTCTCTTTCACTCTCTTTCTCTTTCTCTCTCTCTTTCTATATCCGTTACTGTGCTGATGTGCCATTAAAAAACATATCCTTTGTCTGTCTGTCTGTGTCTCTCTGTCTCTGTTTGTCTGTCTGTCTGTGTCTGTCTGTCTGTCTGTCTGTCTTTCTGTATGTCTGTCTGTCTGTCTGTCTGTCTGCCTGCCTACCTGCCTGTAGGTATGTCTGTCTGTCTGTCTCTCTGTCTGTGTCTGTCTATGTCTAAGTCAGTTGTTGTGTCTGTCAGTCTGTAGCTTTGGCTGTCAGTTTGTTTATCACTTTTTATCTCTGTGTATGTGTTTATCTATCTGTCTTTTTTATTACTCTATATCTGTGTATGTGTTGTGCATTTGTCTGTCTGTCTGCCGGTCTTGTTTTTTGGTCAAACGGACTACTCTCTCTTTCTCTCTTTCACTCTCTTTCTCCCTTTCACTCTCTCTCTCTTCTCTCTCTCACACACACACACACAATCGTTACTGTGCTGACCGGACGTAAAAAAAAATTCTCTCTCTCTCTCTCTCTCTTTCTCTTTCTCCTTCCCACCTTCCCTCTCCTCTCTCTCTATCAAGTCACCCACTCTTTATCTTCAATATTTTTGTTAACCCAATGCCTCTAACCACAGGTGTTCCTGGATGCCATGACGAGAATATCAGATAAGAAGAACTTGCAGTTTGTAAAGTTCTTCAAAGAGAAGATAATCCAGACCTATGAGATGATGATTGTGAGACACGGGTGAGTTCCCCTTGTTTTTTCCCCCAAATATTTAAATCTCTTCTGAAACTGAAATCTGACACTATTTTTCTTTGTTGTTTTTAAGATTTTCCACATGTTAAGTGGAAGATTTTTCACATGTTTTTCCAATTTTTATCTCATATATATACATAAGCACCTTTACTTTGATAAGAAAAAAAGGAACTTATAGAAACAAAATAAAATTGGCAGCACACAAAAAAAACTATTCAATAACTCAGCTTCAGGGATAAAATAAATTTCAAGCCCATTTTATCCATAAATATTGTAAACCTTGGCTCTTTAAAACTTGTCAAACTCCTCTTAGATATATAATACCATTGCAAAATTTGTAAAAAAAATTATAACCAAAAAAAAATGAATGATATAGAATTTTCCCTGGGTTTTACAAATTAATTGTTGATAACTTAAAAGTAAATTCTATAGTATTGAAATTTTCTATGTAAAAGATGCAATAAAATCCTCCTGGGTATGATTTAATAAGGAAAACTGAATTGCCTCAGAGTCTAACTGAACAGATGAAGAGTGTGGCTTAATGATTGAGTGCACCTTATAATTTGATAGTTTGGATAGATATGGGCTTTAAAGCTGGCAACAATATTTTTTTTTTTTTTTACTTATTTGCCTATCCTGGTCATCAGATCGGGACGCCTCAGCAATCTCTTTAATGTGCTTGATGAACGATCTCCATTGATCACGTTCCTGTGCTAGTGAGCGTATGACAACATTAAAGCTAAAAAAACAAACATACCAAACACTAACTAGAAAAATTACCAATTTCTCCGCAGCTTTATGTTGGTTGGCGAACCTTTTGGCGGAAAGACGAAAGTCCTGGAGACGCTGCAAGAGGGCATGACCTTGCTGAATAACGAGGGGGAGGAAGACTATGAGAAGGTCATCACCCGAATCATCAACCCAAAGTCCATCACCATGGGTCAGCTCTTTGGTCAGTTTGACCCAGTCTCTCATGAGGTAAGTGATGATGTTGTTGTTGTTAATGTCGTTGTTGTTGTTGGTGCTGGTGTTGTTGTGGAGGTGGTGTGTTGGAAGTGGTATTAATGGTGTTGATGGTTCTGATGGTGGTATTAATGCTGTTGTTGCTGTGTCTTTGAAAAAGAATTAATCATGAGTTGAGTCTAGTGTTGCTTTTAGTTGTAATCAGCATAGATGTTGGTGTTTTACTAATCGCTGATAGCAGTATTGTTAAATTTGTTATTGTTAGTTTTGTTGTTGTTTTTGGTGCTTTTTTAAGAATTTTCCTTAATGTATTATTGTTTATCTTTTATTTTGAAGAATGACTGTTTTGTGACACTACCTTATCGTTTTAGTGACCTTTTAAACATGAGAGTCTAGTTCTGTTCTAAAATTACTGTGGAAAAACTTCAATTCCCTAATTAGGGTGAATACATTACCAGAAATATTAAGTTTACTTTGAAATGATTGATACAAAATTGTTTCAAACGTCCAGTTCAAATTTTGTATCTTTGATACATATTTTTCTTGATTCATACTTTTTGGTGGCCAAGTTATAACGGCAACTAGACTTATTATGTAAAATTGTTACTCATTTATAATTATTCACTAGTGTCAGATCTTAGACAAATATCTGTGCAGTGTATTAGTCAAATCAGTCAAGGCGCTAACAATGACCTCTTTGACCTCTAATGAACCAGTGGACGGACGGAGTTGTAGCCAACACCTTCAGAGAGTTTGCCTCAACCGACACACCAGACAGGAAGTGGGTCATCTTTGACGGACCAATTGACGCGCTGTGGATCGAAAACATGAACACTGTGCTTGATGACAACAAAAAGCTGTGCCTCATGTCAGGGGAGATCATCCAGATGTCCAACCCAATGTCGCTCATCTTTGAGACGATGGATCTCTCTCAGGCTTCTGTAAGTTTTTTTCAGCTCCAGATTTTGAGAAAATGTTTGGTTAGTTTTCCTGTGTGTAAAGATCAATCTCTCTCAGTCTGCAGTGAGTCTTTTTCTGCTCCGGATTTCGAAAACAAATATTTGGCTAGTTTTACCCTTCCAGGCTTTGGTAAGTCTTTTTTCTGCTTCAAAATTTGAAAAAAATATTTGGTAATCAGGCTTTTGTAAGTCTTTTTTTGTGTTCAGAAATTGTAGAGAAAAATATTTGGTTAGTTTTTCCCTATGTAAAATAATATCATGACTTCTAGGAACTATAAACGATGGATCACTTTCAGTTTCTATAAAATTTCTATCTTCCTCTGTTGCTCATAGCCAATGCACTAATCCAATTGCAACATACTTTGACCCACTCTGCAGCCTGCGACAGTGTCGAGGTGCGGCATGGTGTACCTGGAGCCGACGACCTTGGGATGGCGACCTCTGGTAAAGTCCTGGCTGGCAGAGTTCCCCAAGGTCGTTGGGGAGGAAGCTCTCGAGATGCTGGAGGCGCTGCTAGAGTGGCTTGTGGATCCCTGCTTAGAGTTTATCAGGAAACACTGCAAGGTGAGGGAAGCAGAAAAGGAGGGAGGGAGAGGAAGGAAGGGAGGGAGGGAGAGGGAGAGATGTTGGAGGCAATGTTTGAGTGGCTGGTGGATCCCTGCTTAGAGTTCATCAGGAAACACTGCAAGGTGAGGGAAGCAGAAACGGAGGGAGGGAGAGAGGGAGGGAGAGAGTGAGGGAGAGGGAGAGATGCTGGAGGCACTGCTAGAGTGGCTTGTGGATCCCTGCTTAGAGTTCATCAGGAAACACTGCAAGGTGAGGGAAGAAGAAAAGGTGGGAGGGAGAGGGAGGGAGAGAGACAAGGAGGGAGGGAGGGAGTGAGAGAGAAAGGGAGGAAGAGATGTTGGAGAAACTGCTAGAGTGGCTTGTGGATCCCTGCTTAGAGTTCATCAGGAAACACTGCAAGGTGAGGGAGGCAGGAAGGGAGGAAGGAAGAGGGAGGGAGTGAAAGATTCAGGGAGAGTATTATTTCTGGGAGCTGGGAGCTTTTAAGTGTTCCTCTGGTTTACCAAGTGATTGTGAAATTTTAGAGTTTTAGTTTCACCTTTTATGAAATTGTCCACCATGTATAAAATGTTTTGCTGATTGATTCTCCAGGAGTATGTGCAAGGCAGTTCAGCCAATCAGACCAAATCTCTGATGTACCTGATTGACATGTTGATGCATGATGGCATCACAGCGGAGGATGCAGAAGATAACAAACACCTGCGGCACTGGCTCATGGTGAGTTCGTTAATCACCTGGTTTAGGAATCACTGTTGCTACTAGTATAATGCATTAACTGTCTTAGGACTTCATGGGCATAACATAGCCTTTACTGTGCTGACGTGCCGTAAAACAAACTCACTCACTCACTCACTGGTTTAGAAAGTCCAATCTGCAATCAGAGGTTTTTCAATAACTTGTCACTAGAATCCGAATCAAGTTAACGAGATTACATTGGAAAAGAAAAGAAGAAATTCTGGTCTCATATAGAAATCTTTTGAAGTTTATTTGAATATTCTATTGTAATTGGAAAAGAAAAGAAGAAATTCTGGTATCATATAGAATTCTTTTGAAGTTTATTTGAATATTCTATTGTAATTGGAAAAGAAAAGAAGAAATTCTGATATCATATAGTAATCTTTTGAAGTTTATTTGAATATTCTATTGTAATTGGAAAAGAAAAAAAGAAATTCTGGTATCATAAAGAATTCTTTTGAAGTTTATTTGAATATTCTATTGTACCTTAAAACATAGATTTTGAAAACATTGACAAACTTTGTTCTATTCTCCTACTCTCCCAGGCTGCAGTCTTATTCGCCATACCATGGTCAATAGGAGGATGCATTGACGTGGACAGCCGAACCAAATTCGACAAGTTTTTCCGCGATCTTCTTGGAGGAAAGTTTGAGAACATGCCAGTGCCTAAAGAAGTCGGAAAGCTGGATAATTTGATGCCTCCTGAGCACCCCGTCTACGACTATTTCTATGAGGTAAGACTATAGACTCCTGTCTACGACTATTTCTTTGAGGTAAGACTATAGACTCCTGTCTAAGATTTTTTCTATGAGATAAGAAAATAGACTTCTGTCTCCTATGAGGTGAGACCATAGACACCTGACTACGACTATTTCTATGAGGTAAGACCATAGACTCCTGTCTTCAACTATTTCTATGAGGTAAGACCATACACTTCTTTCTACAACTATTTCTATGAGGTAAGACTGTATACTTCTTTCTACGATTATTTTTATGAGCCAAGACCATAGATTTTTTTCTACCCCTACGACTATTTCTATGAGGTAAGACCATACACTCCTGTCGTCAACTATTTCTATGAGATAATACCATAGACTCCTGTCTACAACTTTTTCTATGAAGTCTGACAATTTATGTGCTGCGAGACAGGGCAGGGATACTATGACTCCTTTCTTAGCTGGCCACATTAAACTGACACCGGCCCAACCAGTAGGGAGCAAAATCACCAGGGCTGGAACCAAGAACCTTTTGCGTCGGGACATGACACATTCGCAGTATAACCTATATATTGCTGACTCAACTTTTATAGGGAATGCATAAAAGAAAAAAAGGAAAACAAAAATGGGTGCAATTGTTTTTTTCTATGAGCCATTCATATTTATATAAACAAGCCCTAAAGTTATAATTCCTCATAGTTCTTCCTGTAAATCGGCTCAAAAAAATTTGTCCATTTTGTCTCCTTCTGGTTAGACCGGTGTCAGTATAATGTAACCGGCAGAGAGCAAAGTCTAGTTCTTCCAGAAATGTCTCATGTGTGGCAATAATTGTCAGGTGTTCGACTAGGGACTCGTGGCCATATAGAATATTCCTTAGGAATTTAGGAGACATAGAGCTAGGGAAGAGCTTCTCTCATACAAGAATAATAAGGTCAAAATACCTCATACGTCTTCCTACTTATCTCCCCATGTGTGGCAATAATTGTCAGATGTTCAAGTAGGGACCCGTGGCCATATAGAATATTCCTTAGAAACTTTGGAGACATAGAACTAGGGAAGAGCTTCTCTCATACAAGAATAATAAAGTCAAAGTACCTCATACTTTCAGGCCAATGGAGAGCATATTTACTTATCTTAGTCCTCAGCGCATACTTAGGTACCTGAAGGACATTGGTGTATATAATAAAATTTAACTGTGATAATCCTACATATAGATCTTTTAAAGTACTGTATATACCCTTCACTTATAACCAAACTTTTCACGCACAATTGTTATATTTTTACTACTGAGAGAGATAAAGGAGTCACCGTTGCTACTAGTATAATGCATTAACTGTCTTAGGACATCATGGGCCCAACATAGCCATTATCGTGCTGACGTGCGGTAAAACAAACTCACTCACTCACTCACCTCATACTTCTTCCTACTTATCTCCCCATGTCCAAATACCTCATACTTCTTCCTACTTATCTCCCCATGTCCAGCAAAAGTCTCGCGGTCAGTGGAACCACTGGAACGTCCTACTGCGTGGCACCGAGTCCAAGACGACCAAGATCCGAGAGATGCTGGTACCGACCATGGACACAGCCAGATACACATACATCATGGATCTGTGCATCACTCACAACAGGTTGGTGGTTACACACCTCTTGTTGTTACACACCTCAGCGTGTTACACACCTCTGCATGTTACACACCTCTGCATGTTACACACCTCAGCGTGTTACACACCTCAGCATGTTACACAACTCTGCATCTTACACACCTCAGCGTGTTACACACCTCTGCATGATTTATAGATGTTTTCGTTTAATACCTAGAGCTGGTATTTTGAGACAACAGTTATTTTATTAACAATAGAACGGCAGTTGTACCACAGAGTGTGAAGTAGTGAGAGATTTCATGAGAAGGATTTTGCCTATGTGGGTCTGGATAAGTAAGGCGGCAGCTTCTTTCTTTCTTTTTATAGAAATTAATTTCGCTCAAGAAATAGAGAGCTTCTTCATGCTAGTTTCTTCTTTCAAAGTTACTGTGAGCTCTTTTTGTGAAGCGTCTCAATAAATACAAAGTCTCTGGTTACACATCTCTGATGGGATGATTTAGAAATGTGTTTTTATCAATATCCAGAGCTCAATTTTGAAATGAAAGTTTGGTCCATTGGTTTCATATGTCAGTGTCAGTATGATGTGAATGTGGATGGAGACAGTGCCGGATGGAGAAGCTGCCATTATGAGCATCTTGTTGCACGTGACTAAAACAATAATGATCACAATCAACGCCATCAACCATAAACGCCTTAAAAAAACACAAATAATACTATTAGACTTTTTTCACTTAAAGAATTTCCTTTTTGACTAGTGCATACAAATGAATTTGGTAGGCCCCTACATTTTACAAACAGTTATAAAGATATATTCATTCATTCAAATTATTATAATTAACAAGCTTGGTACATCTTATAAGCTTAAGCTATATGACTGCAAATATTATGATGATGCAATAATTTATGTGGACATATTAGAAGAGGAAATTGTTGTTATTGTTGTTGTTCTTTTCAAATTAGGCTAGACCACACTGTGGAGATTTCATTGTACTGTCCACAAACAGCTATGTAATCCCTATCTCAATCATTTCTGTGCTTTCAAACAAACAACTATAGCTGTACGATGTTAACCCTTACATTCTGCACATAGTTGTTTTAACATGTTACATAAGTATCCTCTACTGTTAGACAACAATATGATCTCTATCTCTATCGCCACTGTACAACGATTTTGGCCTAAGATAATCAACGTACACTGTTTTATTTCCTTATTTCTGCTTCAAATGAGACATACTCGTAAGTTTCTAATAAAAGTAAGAGAAAGCATATTATGGCATTTTTAATCTAAATGTTTAGTTAGAGAGATCTCATCATCACCGTTACAACAAATATATAAAATATATCACTACCATTTGACATAAGTCTCATGTGTTATAATAACTGCTGTCTTCTGTCACCAGACCTCTACAATTAGTCGGTCCCACCGGTACAGGCAAGAGCGCCTACGTCCAGCAGAAGTTGATGAACGAGTTGCCGCAAGACAAATACCTGGCCACTTTTGTCAACTTCTCGGCTCAGACTAGCGCAAACATGACACAGGTAACAGTTGCTCAAACAGAATGGTTCAAATCCCATTAAAGCTCCCATGTTCCATATGGGTTAGATCTATGTCACTATGATGTGAAGCTAATGTCAGATATTAGTTTTGGGACCTGTCCACAATAAAGCATATAACTATATTAAAGTGCTGACGTTAGAGGCTAAGCAGCAATTTCCCCTCTGTATAGCAACAGCTTTTCACACTTACTGTCCTTTGTTCCTAATTTATTTCTCTTACTGTCCATATTCTTAATTTATTTCTCTTACTGTCCAATATTCCTAATTTATTTCTCTTACTGTTCAATAATCCTAATTTATTTCTTTTACTGCCCAATGTTCCTAATTATTTATCTCTCTTACAGTTCAATTTTCCTAATTTATTTCTTTTACTGTCCAATATTCCTAATTTATTTCTCTTACCGTCCAATATTTCTAATTTATTTCTCTTACTGTCCAATATTCCTTTATTTCTCTTACTGTTCAATATTCTTAATTTATTTCTCTTACCGTCCAATATTCCTAATTTATTTCTCTTACCGTCCAATATTTCTAATTTATTTCTCGTACTGTCCAATACTCCTATGTATTCGGGGGGCGTGGTGGTCCAGGGGTAGAACATCGGCTTCTGACACAAAAGGTCCCGAGTTCGAATCCAGGCTGGTGCAGTCCTTACTGGTTGGGTTGGTGTCAGTATAATGTGACCGGCTGAGACAGGAGTCATGGTATCCCCACCCTGTCTCGTGTGTGGCAGTACATAAAAATTGTAAGACGTCCGTCTTGGGGCCAGTCCATAATATAGCCTATATAGTTCTGCTGCTGGACGTTAAACCAACCCAACCAACCAACCAACCAACCTCATACTGTCCAATACTCCTATTTGTTTGTTTGTTTTGCTTCCCTGACAGAACATCATCATGTCCAGACTGGACAAGCGTCGGAAGGGCGTGTTTGGGCCCCAGGTCGGCAAGAAGGCCATCATCTTTGTGGACGATCTGAACATGCCACAGAAGGAAGTCTACGGGGCACAGCCGCCCATTGAGCTGCTCAGACAGTTCATTGACCACGGCAACTGGTGAGACACACTAGCTTGTTTATAATAATAATAATAATAATAATAATAATAATAATAATAATAACAATGAAGATCATTTATATAGCGCTTTTTCCAAGAAAATGGCTTGAAGCGCTAATGCATAACAAAGAAGCAAACATGCAACACATTAGAAAACATACAACCATTCACAACTCGCTCGCTCACTTGCTACATATTCAACGTTTGACAGATAAGCAATAATGAATAATCACATTGAAAAAGAAGGGCTCTCATTAAGGTAAAAATCAAAAAGATAGGTCTTGAGCCCTGCCTTAAATTGCTGCAATGAAGATGCTTTTCTCAGGGGCAGTGGCAATGCATTCCAAATCACAGGGGCATGATGTACAAAAGCACCCTCACAACACTTCGTCTTTGCTTTTGATGGCACCGTTAACAATGATTTGTCACCAGATCTGAGAGGGCGACTTGGGAAGTGTTGATGAACAAGATTGCAAAGATAAGCAGGGGCTTCATTAGAAATGCATTTGTAGCACAGAGTTGCAATCTTGTAGTCTATTCTCGCTTGGACTGGAAGCCAATGCAATTTCTCTAGCAAAGGAGTAACATAGTCTCTTTTCTTTTTTCTCAAGACAAGACGAGCTGCACTATTTTGAATACGTTGAAGTTTGCTTATGGTTTCTTTGGAAAGTCCAGACAATATCACTTAAATTAAAGTTTAAACCACCTATGAAATGCCTGTGCCAGTAAAATTTTTGAATTGCTTGTAAAAAAAATTGTATGCAATTTTAATGAAGAACAGTCTGCTTGGTCTGCTATTTTGAAATTAACATCATCAAAGAATGAAGTTTTCAGGTTTTGAATAGAAGGTGTCGATTAAATCCAAACACCTGTAAATACTGTTTAGAGAATAATCTGAGATAAGGTTTTTTTTTACTTTGAATAATATATAAAAATGTAGGGCTGAGCTGCTTGCATTTAGGCTTACCTAGAAAAGGTGTTTGTTATATTTGATGGACCAAGCTGCTTTTTCCCCCCTTCTTTTTTTTTTTTAAAGGTTAGCCCTACATCTGTCAACAAAATTAGCTTTAAAGAGCCTGTCCTATATATAGAACCCTTTCTACTCCTAGTCTCCCCATTGTTTGAAACCCAGGATGAGTAAAAAATTTGTTTTGTCCAATGGTGTCCCCTGCCAGTATAATGTGATTTCCTGAAACAAGAGCCATAGAATCCCGGCACTGCCTTTGTGTGGCAGTAAAAAAAAATTCAGAATTAAGTCTTGGCACCTGTCCACAATATCGCATTATAGCCTATCTCAAACTCAAACACTGAACTTATCTTCTGGATACCTCCATTCCCTCTAGTCTTGGGTCCCAAATATATATAATATCACTATATAGCTTTCATTTTGCTAATGTAAACGTTAAGAAACATTAAACTCATCCACCTCTCCCGTCTCCTCCTCCCTCTCAGGTATGATCTGAAAGACACATCAAAGATCACGCTCCAGGACATCCAGTTTATCACCGCGATGGGTCCCCCTGGCGGCGGCCGAAACACCATCACCCTGCGCTTCATGCGGCACTTCAACATCATCAGCATGAACCCCTTCAACGACGAGTCGATGAATAAGATCTTCACGACACTCATCAGTACCTATCTCAGGGTAAGGTTGGGGTTGTTGTTATCATTATGATTGTGTTCATCATTTCCAGATGATCATCGAAATCATAATCATGAGTATCATAGCCATATTTAATGTCATCACTATCATCATCACCATCACTATCCTTCACATTGCTTACATTTTTATTATCACCATCATCGTTTATATTGTCATCATCATCATCATTATCATCATCATCATCATCATATCATCATCATCATCATCATGATCATCATCATCATCATCATCATCATCACCATCATCATCACTATTTACATCATCATCATCTTCATCATCATCACCATCATCATCATTATGTAACAATGTTGTGCACTGTTTTCCACTGCTGGTCGTGAAATCTCTTTGCACTTATATTTTTCTTGTTGATTTCAAATACTTAGACTCCATCAACAAATATGAAGAAAAAAAAATGAATTGACAGATTAAAACGTATTTAATAGTGTATTTGAAATTGGTTATTAATTGTGAATTAGTTAAAGAATTTTTTTTTAGCTGCTTGTAACTTATTTAAAATTTCCTTTTTTTTTCAAATGCCAGGGTAAGACTAGAACTTGGTAAGAGAGAGATGATTTTGTTATTTTCTATTAATCTTATGTGTTGAGTAAAATTAAAGGGTTTTGAATTAAAAAAATTATAATGTTTACACACTATCGTAGAATTCTCTGTGATATAGACTAGTTAAACTAAAAAAGGAAATAGAGAAATGGCACCACTAATAGGATTTTAGAATTTATGTTTCAAGAGTAAATCTGTAACAATTGTTTAAAAGATCATAGCTCCAAGGTTTATTAACGTCTCAACTTTCATGAGCATTAAGGTCAATTAAAAAGTTATTTCTATCACATTTGTCTATCATCATAGGAATTTCGTGAACATTGGAACTCTGCATTATGTGACTTCTCTTACCTCCACAGCAAGAAGAGTTTTCCTCAGACTACTTTGCCATGGGTAACACTGTAGTGGCGGCCACGATGGAGATCTACAAGCTGGCCATGAAGAACTTGCTGCCCACCCCTGCCAAGTCACATTACATCTTCAACCTGAGAGATTTTTCACGCGTCATTCTGGGCGTCTGTCTCATCAAGAAAGGACAGGTTGAGGACAAGAAGACGCTTGTCAAGTGAGTTTTTCAATCAATTGACTCAAGCGCATCATTCGAGGGGGGCGCGGTGGTCTAGGGGTAGAACACCGGCTTCTGACGCAAAAGGTCCAGAGTTCGAATCCTGGCTGTTGCGTTCCCTACTGGTTGGGTCGGTGTCAGTGTAATGTGACCGGCTGAGACAGGAGTCATGGTATCCCCGCCCTGTCTCGTGTGTGTCAGCACATACAATTGTCAGACGTCCATCTTGGGACCCTTCCATAATATAGCCTATATAGTGCTGCTCTTGGACGCTAACCAACCCAACCAACCAACCAACCAGCATCATTCGAGACACAGGTGTCTGGATATAAAAATACAGGCTGTGTGAATCACACAGCAATAATGGATGGCATAATAAGCACCTAGCTATAGGATTTTCTCATTTCTCATTGGCGCTACAAGTCTAGGATAGAACTTTGATTGGATGCCAGTGCAGATTCCCGTACCTGTCGTGTTTGTTTTGTAATCGGCCCCATTATTGAAGGGCCTCTTATAGTTTTTGCAGTCAGTGTGAAGCAATTTTGATGTTGTTTTTTTATATTAGAAGAGATTCAATTCTTGAAAATAAAGATTAAGGCTTACTCTGAACATTTAGATTAGTGTGTTTTTTTTATTATTAATACTTTGAATATATTTGAAGTATGCTTTGGTATGGTGCACCACAACCCAAAACAGCTGAATGCCAATGAAGGCTTGTTTTTTGTTTTTTTACTGTGTGGTAAAATGATTTATTCACAGCAGTATTAAAACTTAATTGATCATAGATATCCTTTATATTTATATTAGATAGCCATGAATTTATTCCATAAGTGTCTTTAGCTGCAATTTGTCTTTTGACAATTCTTATCAGCTCTTTGCCTTTAAGTTTCAGTAAATGGCTTTTTAAAAGTCTATAAATATATTTGAGTTTTAAAATTAGTAAACTTATCCAACTGTAAGACTGCAAACATCCTTCACCAACGTTATTGTCTCTTTGATTTCAGCTCTTGCTATGTTGATCGTGCTCCATTCCATTAGAACGTTTATTTTATTTTTTGTGAGAAGGTTATAGAGAAAGCTTTCCTGACAAATGATAACATAATCTTAGAAACTCTAAAGTCCCTATGTTTTGACATTTTCACAAGCCCCATTCCTTGAGTACACATTCTTTTGGGAATTTTTTTTAGAATTAGTAAAAGGTAGAAGCTTGTAGATTATTTTCAAATGGAAGAGAAGTTCAAGGGCACATCAATGCGCACAACAAGTATGCACCTTGGTGGGGAAAAAATAAACAAATACATTTTTTAAATCTTATTATGTTTATTTCAGGCTATGGGTCCATGAAGTAATGAGAGTCTTCTACGACCGTCTCACTGATGACTCTGACAGAGAATGGCTATTCAAGTGAGTACCATTTATTACGCTTCTTAACTCTATAAACTTTCATGTTAAATGCTGATCTAAGTATCTTATAATCTTATATATTTTGCTATGCTTAAGTAGAAGGAATTATATTAACAAGCATAAAGAGTAAATGGGTTATAAAAAGAAAATAACTAATGAAGCAAAATAAGTAAATATATTAATACCTAAAACTATTACGCCTCAAACCTTGCTTATACCTTTAGATAGAACCTGAAGAGTGCTTTTTATGTAGTTGTAAGAGACTAAAATTGTGGCAGGGATTTTCATGAGTTTCAAGATTTTGTTAGAAAGCATTACATGCGGCAACTATATACCAAGGAAAGCTACCATGTAATATTCGGGGCAGCAAATGAAATCAGATTTATCTCCCTTAGAGATGTGAACTGTGAAATTGTTTTCCATTTTCTAGGACTGTTTCCACACTCATCAAGGATCAGTTCAAAGAGTCTATGGATGGACTGTTTGCCAGTTTGGCCGCTCAAGAAAATGCAAAGGTGAATGTCTGGAAATATGCTTGGACTATTAAATTCTATACCTATAGGGAGCTTAATGGTCTTGCGGTATAAACTATGCTCTCTTTGAGTGGCAAGAAAATTTGGTGTTGATGCATCTACAAGTCAAGTGTTGTAATTCCACAAAGTGCAATTAATTTTCTGTCATTTTCACATAAAGTCCACTGCTAACCACTGTCGAAAAACACTTGAAAATTCTTTCCATTCTTATAACTTTTATACCCGCAGCACTAGGGGCCCGTACAGCTCACCCCTCTCTGATACCATTCTGTTTGGGCCCATCGTTTGGCAAGAAACAGTAGAGTTTTATATGCCCTTACAATGTAGGCTGATGGGCATGCTGGTATATAAGTTAATCGCTTGGGTCAACACCCTGAAGCTGTCTTTCAATATTATTTTAACATTTCCAAATATTTACGAACAGTAGTATAGAGCTGCTAAAGATAAGTTAGAAGTTTGTTTGTTGTTGTGTTTTGTTGTTGTTTTTGTTTTTTTTTTTTGGAGGGGGGGGGCAGGGAGGGGTTTACAGTTAAATGAATGAATGAACGGTATAATGCAATCAAATAACTATGCATAGCTTGTATCAGGTAAATCTTTTTGAATGATTATTTGATTAATTCTCTCATAGTCTCTGTCTCATCTTTTTTTTTACAAACCTATTCATCTATATTTTCCTATNTNTNTATNNTTNTCNNT
>RQTK01001194.1:6965-64060 GCA_003991915.1 Elysia chlorotica | reverse complement strand
TGNNTNTNNANCTNTNNCNNNTNNCNNNTNNNNTNNTNNNNACCTATTTACATATTTATCTCCTCAGTCTGTCAGCCGGTCACAATATACTGACACCAACCCAGTCAGTAGGGGACGAAATCACACAAATACATTTTGTCCAATCATGGGTTTAAAACTGGAAACTTATTGACTGATAGTAGGTTTGGAACAGGATCCCTCTCAATTGGGAGATCATGGCTCTAGCACTTGCACCAGCTTCCCCCCCCCACCCCCTCCAGCAGCACTAGGGGCCCATACAGCTCACTCCTCTCTGATACCATTCTGTTTGGGCCCTTCGTTTGGCAAGAAATAGTAGGCTGACAGGCATGCTGGTATATAAGTTAATCACTTGGGCCAACGTCCTGAAGCTGTCCCATCCTCCTTTTATGATCAGCCAACAATGATCTTTGATCTTTTCCTGTTAATCTGCTCTCAGATCCAAGAGGAAGATCTGCGCAGTTTAATGTTTGGAGACTACATGGACACAGACGCTCTGCCCGAGGATCGAGTCTATCAAGAGGTTTCCTCCCTTGACAGCTTCTACACCGTGGTCGGCGTGTGCCTGGAGGAATACAACAACACACACAAGAACGGGATGAACCTGGTCATATTCAGGTCAGCCATGGCACGGGTTTAAGGTTTAACCCATGACATTTTAGCCCCTTATTTATGGTAGTAGTTGACAGGCATTATGGGACTGAAAGGGTTAGTGTCATGTTGTCGTTTGTTGTAATTAGCGTTGATATATATTCGTCTTGCAGAGCCTGTGCTTGACAAAATAATTTTCGATATATGTTCTTAATATATAATTATATATATATATTGACTGAATAAACATTGAATTGAATTGAATAGAATTGAGATCAACAATATCAGTATCACAATTGTCATTTATAATAATTATAATGGAAGCTAAGTGCAAATGAAACAAATCAGCTTCACCCTCGACTTAAACCATCGCCAGGTACGTGCTGGAGCACCTGTCGAGGATCTGCCGAATCCTGCGTCAGCCTGGAGGTAACGCCCTGCTGGTCGGAGTTGGAGGGAGCGGGCGCCAGTCCCTCACGCGTCTCGCCACGGCCATGGCCGGGTACAATCTCTTCCAGCCCGAGATCTCCAAGAACTACGGCATGGCAGAGTGGCGCGAGGATGTCAAGGTAGGCAGCGAGAGGGTTAATGTCATAAAGGGGAGAGGGGGGAGGGAGAGGGTTAATGTTTGACCAAGTCATAAACGGGAAAGGGAGGGGGGTGAACATGAGAAAGAGAAGGGGTGTGGTTAATGGTTGTAACTGGACTGTAAAATATGAGGCAGGATAATAATTTAATGGTGGGTGAAGGTGAACTGAAGCGAGAGGGTTAATGTTTGATCAAGTCATAAAGGTGAGAGGGGGTGAGCAAGAGAAAGAGAAGGGATGTGGTTAATGGTTGTAACTGGACTGTAGAAAAAGAGGCAGGATAATAATTTAATGGTGGATGGAGGTGAACTGAAAGGGTAATATGTCAAAAATAAGCAGATTAATTTTGATGTTTGATAAAGAGTGTCCTAAAAAAGGCAGAAATAATGTAAATGGTGGATTTAGTTGAAAGTTAGGGGATTAATAAAAGACAGAGGCAGGGTTGATTATTAATAGACATATGGGGTAAACTCAAAGGTTAAAAAAGGCGTAAAAAAGGTTTGGCAATTTGTATGCATTATTTTGAAAAGAGGCTAAGAGAGAAGTAAATTTTCTTAGAATATGGATACCCCATAAAACGCAGATAGGTAAATGTTTCCTATTTAATCATGAATAATAATGAATGACATTTACATAAACATTATTCAAAGAAAAAGCAATGCTCTATGCCCAATTAAAATTTTATTTGCTGCATAATGTAATCATATCTCAAAATTTCACGTTTGTTAAAACTCCAAATCTATGGCTCCTGTGCTTTTACATGCAGCTACTCAGAGAGATAAAGGAGTCACCGTTGCTACTAGTATAATGCATTCACTGTCGTAGGACATCATGGGCACAACATAGCCGTTACCGTGTTGATGTGTCGTAAAACAAACTCACTCACTCACTCACTCATCCTTTCTCTCAGAGCGTGCTAAACGCTGCCGGAGGTCAAGGGAAGACAACTGTTATATTCATTTTTTTAATGGGAAAAAAGCTCTACATTACCTTAAAGTTAAAATAACGCAAAGATGATTGAGATATATTTTTTTATGGTAAAGAAGCTCTACATTGCCTTAAAGTTACAATAACACAACGATAATGGAGGTAGGTTTTGATCTATCTCCTCATTTTTTTATGGGAAAGAAGCTCTATATTACCTCAATGTTACAATAACGCAAAAATGATGGAGGTATGTTTTTTTATGGTAAAGAAGCTCTACATTGCCTTAAAGTTACAATAACGCAACGATAATGGAGGTCGGTTTTGATATATCTGCTCATTTTTTTTAATGGGAAAGAAGCTCTACATTTACTTAAAGTTACAATAACGCAAAGATAATGGAGGTAACATATGTAGATCTGGATATTTCTTTAGAGGAGAACAGCTCTTCACTTATTTAGAGTCACAAAAAGGCAAAGATAGTGGAGCCGTATTGAGATTTTGGTGGGGGGTTTTTATGGAACAATATAGAGGCTCTCCACAAGGGGGTGAATTGGCGCACATGCTAGAGTATCGGTTTCCCAATCGAGAGGTGCCTGGTTTGAAACTCACAATTGATGGTAAACAAATTTGTCAAATTAGCTTCCCTACTGGTTGAGTCTGTGTCAGTATAATTTGATCGACTGACGCACGAATTGTGGCATTCCGGCCCTGACTCTGTGGGGCAGCATGTAAAATATAAACTATTCAGTGCAGGCCTCGGAAACAAACCAAGCCAAACTAAACTCTTCACTAACTTAAATTTACCTGTTTTTCTAAAGCTTGAAAAACCTTGACAATTTCGTTTTACATATGCATGAAGGACACAGCAGCAAACCCAGGAATTTTTGTTTCAGCCAGTCGTATTATTCTGACACTGACTCATTGCAGATGGAGCTCAGAAACTTTTTTATCTACAACTAAGCCACCTGATCCTATGTTGTAGATTTTTGTTGTGTTTTTTTTTAAACCAGTATGGTCATACACAGTTTAACGATGAATTTAGGATATTAAGTACCGATGATAATTCAAAACAAACACAAATGAAAGAAATCAGAAAATAAAAAAAAGAGAACCACACAGAAAATGTTTTTTTTTAGAAAGAAACATTTTCTACAGCTCCTTTTCTCCCTGTCTTGCATTCCTCTTGTCAGCAGAATCAAATTTCTCATAGTAAATACCAAGCGATAATACTTATAACTCATAATGAATATTATAAAATAAGTCACTATACCCAAACTCTTAAAATGAATATTATAAAATAAGTCACTATACCCAAACTTTTTTATCTGTTTCTACTACAATGAAAATCTAACATAAATTTCTTCCTTTCCAGGCTGTGAGACCAATAGCACAGGCAGGAGACAAGAACGCTGACTTCTCCCCCCTTGCCCTGTTTGCGTTCTTTGTGAACCGCTGTCGAGAGAACCTACACATCATCATCGCGTTTTCGCCGATCGGAGACGCGTTCAGAAACAGACTGCGCCAGTTTCCGTCGCTCATCAACTGCTGTACCATTGATTGGTTCCAGGTGAGTCATGTGATTGTTATGGTCGGAAGAGATGAATAAAGTCTTTGTGAACATTTTCTCTCTCACGTGTTCTGTCTCTCGTGGTCATTCTATCTATCTGTATGTCTCTTGGTTTGAGTTATTTGATATCTCTTTCTTTGTTTCTCTCTTTGTTTCTCTTTTTCTCTCCCTCTTTCTCTGTCTATCTGAGTGTCAGTCCCCCCTCTCTCTCTCTCTCTCTCTCTCTCTCTCTCTCTCTCTCTCTCAGCCTAAAAAATTGTCAGACGTCAGTCTTTGGACCCGTCCACAATATAGCCTGCATAGTGCTAATGTTGAACATTAGAACTCAACAACAACTACAACTCCACTAAAATCCCCCGCCACACACACACTTTTTACTACAACTCCACTAAAATCCCCCGCCACACACACACTTTTTACTACAACTCCACTAAAATCCCTGTCTCCCCCCCCCCTCCCCGGGTGTAGGCCTGGCCAGACGATGCTCTGATGCGAGTGGCCAACAAGTTCCTCGAGGAGGCGGACATTGACGACAAGGAGAAGGTCGAGGTGGTCAACATCTGCAAGTCGTTCCACCAGAGCGTCCGAGAGCTGTCAGAGAGGTCAGTAAGCTGATTGGCTGTGGCTGGAAATATACTGTGATTTGAGAGTACTATTTTACTCTGATATTGATATGTTATTTGTTATTTCTTTCTCAATTTAAATTTGAAATGTGTATATTTGTTTCCAATAGATCTGTGCTCTTTGGCATGCCAGATTGAGGCATTAATGAAGATATATCTTATTTTACCAATAATCTGAAAAAATATTTTTAAAGCTTTCTTGATGATACTTCTGAAACCAGATCTCATGAGACTATTGCCTGTACTTGGCAATATCAATAACGTTTTTAGTGAATGTTGGATGATGAATACAACTTGAAAAAAAAAAATTACTTCTGAAGCTTTATCTAATGGAGATCAGTCAGGCAACTGGATTTTTGCTAACACCCTCGTAGGTTGTTTGCTCAGTGGAGAGAGCACACAACAGCAAACAAAAATAGCGTGTACCTGTATTTTTTATTTACACTGCACCGACCAGATTCCTACAACAACTGGGCCGGCACAACTATGTGACCCCGACTTCATACCTGGAGCTCATCAATTCTTTCAAGAACCTGCTGCAGAAGAAACAAGACGAAACCATGAAAGCAAAACGCCGCTATGTAGTGGGGCTGGAGAAATTGGCCTTTGCCGCATCTCAGGTAAGTCTATAGATATATATGTGTTGTCTGTGTATGTGTGTGCTTATTTGATCTATATAGTAATTTACTCGTTCATTTGTGCACTCATATATTATGCATACATTTATAACGTTTACATTAGATTTTATATATTTATATACATTCAGTAACTTCAGATGTGATATTGTGATATTATGAATTAAATATTATGTACAATATTATTAATCTTTATGTCAAAATTCGACCTTTTTTATTTTCTTATAATTATCTGAAGAGAGTGTATTCTTAATTTCACCTTGGGGGATGAATAAACATTTCTGTATTCTGTATTCATCTCCTTATTATGATATACAGACTTACCATCACCTTACATTATACACAGACTTACCATCTCTTTACATAATATACAGACTTACCATCTCCTTACATGATATACAGACTTACCATCTCCTTACCTGACACACAGACTTACCATCTCCTTACATTATATACAGACTTACCATCTCCTTACATTATATACAGACTTACCATCTCCTTACCTGTCACACTGACTACCATCTCCTTACATTATATACAGACTTACCATCTCCTTACCTGACACACAAAATTACCACCTCCTTACATTATATACAGACTTACCATCTCTTTACTTGACACACACATTACCATCTCCTTACATTATATACAGATTTACCATCTCTTTACCTGACACACAAAATTGCCATGTCCTTACATTATATACAAACTTACTATCTCCTTACATTATATACAGACTTACCATCTCCTTACATTATATACAGACTCACCATCTCTTTACCTGACACACAAACTTACCATCTCTTTACCTGACACACAAACTTACCATCTCCTTACATTATATACAAACTTACCATCTCCTTACATAATATACAGACTTACCATCTCCTTACATTATATACAGACTTACCATCTCCATACATTATATACAGACTTACCATCTCCTTACATAATATACAGACTTATCATCTCTTTACCTGACACACAAACTCACCATCTCTTTACCTGACACACAAACTCACCATCTCTTTACCTGACACACAAACTTACCATCTCCTTACATTATATACAAACTTACCATCTCTTTACATAATATACAGACTTAGCCTCCCCTTACTGTTACATTATATACAAACTTACCATCTCCTTACCTGACAGTGACACACTGACTTCCATCTCCTTACCACACATGTAGGTATCCGGCATGCAGAAAGAGCTAGAAGAGCTGCAGCCACAACTCGTAGTCTCAGCCGCGGAGAACGAGAAGATGCTTGTGGTCATCGAGAGGTGGGGGGAGGGGAGGGGATTTGGGAGGGAGAGGGATGAAGAGAGTGGGAGTGAGGGTGGAAGGGAAGAAAAGTAGATGTGGCTATAGCTGCCCTCAACACTCTCAAGGTGGGGGGAGGGGTTTGGGAGGGAGAGGGATGAAGAGAGTGGGAGTGAGGGTGGAAGGGAAGAAAAGCAGATGTGGCTATAGCTGCCCTCAACACTCTCAAGGTGGGGGGAGGGATTTGGGAGGGAGAGGGATGAAGAGAGTGGGAGTGAGGGTGGAAGGGAAGAAAAGCAGATGTGGCTATAGCTGCCCTCAACACGCTCAAGGTGGGGGCACGGGGGGGAGGGAGAGGGGGTTTGGGAGGGAGAGGGATGAAGAGAGTGGGAGTGAGGGTGGAAGGGAAGAAAAGCAGATGTGGCTATAGCTGCCCTCAACACTCTCAAGGTGGGCGGACGGGAGGGGGTGGAGCGGGGATTTTGGAGGGAAAGGGATGAAGAGAGTGTGAGAGAGTAATGGGGATAAAGGGGTTGGTTGGTTGGTTGGTTTGGTTTAACGTCCAACAGCAGCACTATATAGGCTATATTGTGGACGGGCCCCAAGATGGACGTCTGACAATTTTATGTGCTGCCACACACGAGACAGGGCGGGGATACCATGACTCCTGTCTCAGCCGGTCACATTATACTGACACCGACCCAACCAGTAGGGAAAGCAACAGCCAGGATTCAAACTCTGGACCTTTTGCGTTGGAAGCCGATGTTCTACCCCTAGACCACCGCGCCCCCCTGGGGGGACGGGAGGGGATTTGGGAGGAAGAGGGATGAAGAGAGTGGGGGTGAGGGTGGAAGGGAAGAAAAGTAGATGTGGAGAGACAGCCAAAGAGAGATGGAATGAAAGAGAAGAGAGAGGGAGAGAGAAAGGGTCAATGGAAAAGAAAGAGAGAAAGCATAGAAATTGAAGTAAAAAAAGCAGTGGGATGGAGAGATTTTTATCAACATTTGTTTTGTAAATGTACTTAAAGTGTTATAACCCCCATCCTCGTGGCCTAAAATGTCATGTTTTGACTTGGTAAAAGTCTTAGATGATGATAAAAACAATTAATAAAACTAACGGGAATAAAATGTACAGTAGCCATCTTGGTACAAAATCATGTTGGTAGACAAATGGAAGTAACTTATAAAAACGATGACAAAACAAATAACTAATATGTGGTTATCTTTTTTTTAGAACATGTTGGTTAATCATCAGAATACATTACAGACTCTTTTCCCCTACTCTTAATAATAATAATCATAATAATAATAATAATGATAATAATAATAATAATAATAATAATAATAATAATAATAAATAGTTTTTATATCGCACATAACCACTACACAAAGGTGGTGCTCTATGCTCTCTTGATCAAAATGTGGCATGTCTCCTCTGTTTCCCATTTCAGCCTTCAGATATAACGATTGTGAAGACAATGAAGAGCCCTCCTGCAGGTGTCAGGATCGTCATGGCCGCTGTTTGTGTGATGAAGGATATCAAACCTGTCAAAGTGGACAATCCCGATAAACCTGGCCAGAAGGTTTGTTTATTTGTCTGTTGCTTACGGTCCAACTTCATGTTCTCTATAGAGGGAGGGAGAGAATTCTATCATATATATATATATATATATATATGTGGACGGATTTGAAGATTAAAGTCTGACAGTATTACGCGCTGTTATACAGAGACAGCGCAGGAATTATAATACAATCCCGATAAACATGGCCAAAAGGTTCGTTTATTTGTCTGTTGCTTAGGGTCCAACTTCAGTACTATATAGATTATATATATGTGGACGGATCTGAAGATTAAAGTCTGACAGTATTACGCGCTGTCATACAGAGACAGCACAGGAATTATAATACAATCCCGATGAACATGGCCAAAACGTTCGTTTATTTGTCTGTTGTTTAGGGTCCAACTTCGTTTATATATAGATTATATATAATTATGTGGACGGATCTGAAGATTAAAGTCTGACATTATTACATGCTGTCATACAGAGACAGCGCAGGAATTATACAACTCGTCTGATCCGATCACATTATACATTAAACAGACCAGAAGGTAGAGCTGTGTCGTAAAATTAATATTACAACAGTTTTAAGGTTTTACTTTATTATTAGTTGTAGCTGATTTTTGTAAAATGTTATGGTCAATTATAAGTTTTAACATCATGAATTTCTTTTCAATATTGCCCATGTTTCTTTTTTGCAAGAATTTATAGAAATTTCTGGAGACTACGTTCTCCATGACAAGAACCGACCACTTTCCCCCTTTGAAATCCCTGAATTTTCCTTGTGTAAACCCATAATTAACGCTGTTATGTAATTTTCTCACTGCTACATCCAAGTCTAAATGAAGGTAAAAAAATATTTAAGTAGGTAGGCCTATAGAGCAGGTCTAAAAATACAAAACAAACAAAACATGTATGCTTTACAGTGATATTTACATTTCATTTTCTCAGTGCTCCGTATGCTCTAGAGTGAAATTTTCTAAATGTCAGAGGGCTTTCAAATTATCAGAAAAGACAAAAGTTATTAAAAAAAAAAAATAAAAAAATTTCATTTTGTTTTCTCAGTGCCAGATCTATGACTAGTTGGGTCTAACCAGCTAGGGAAGCTTTTGATCCCTCTGCTTTCCTTGTGTGTATACCCATGATTTATATATATTCTATATAGTTTATAATTATGTCACCTCTGAACTCACTGACGACACAACTCCTCAGATGATAGACAAAGCTGATCATCTTTTCAAGCGAAGACAAAAACACACATACCCATGATTTTAACGCTGTTCTGCAATTTCAATTTTCTCACTGCAAGATCCAAGACTACTACCCTTTTGATCCTTCTGCTTTCCTTGTGTACCCATGATTTTAATGCTGTTCTGCAATTTCAATTTTCTCTCTGCAAGATCCAAGACTACTGGGGCCCAAGCAAGAAGCTTCTGGGAGAGCTGAACTTCCTGCAGCAGCTGCTTGACTACGACAAAGACAATATCCCCGTGCCCGTCATGAAGAAGATCCGCGACGAGTACATCACAAATCCGATCTTTAAGCCGGAGATTGTGGCCAACGCCTCCTCAGCAGCTGAGGGTAAGTGAGGCATATGATGGTGTCTAGAGAGAAAGATAGATCTTAGGACACAGATATACTGAGAACAGCCATTTGTTGCTTGCAAATTGAAGTCGGTTGAAAGATTAAAAAATGTAAATTGTCTGCGTCTGCCAATGTGTCGCCTTCATAATGTTATAATTAACCGCTCAACACACGTGTATAATGAGGTATTGGCCTCATTTTACACAGCATCGCACAGCACTTCAATCTGGCCGTTCTTGAATAGTTGATCCCGGGTTTTGCCCTCATGTGTTGTCTTCAACTCGGACTCAGTATATATGAGACCTCAGGAAAGGCTTCTCCAAATTTTAGACAAAGAAAAAAAAAAAGACAAACATTGGCATTTAGAGTTTGAGTAAGCAATATAATTAAACCATTAGCCAAAATAGGATCAGCTTTTATTGTTTCTCAATAGGCTGAGTAGGCTGAACAAAAAATGCTCTTTGAGTATCATTCTATTCTAACTATGGAGATAAATCACTGTTGCCCTTATTACGCAAACAAAACTAATGTGTTCACTTAGGCCTGTGTCAATGCGGTTGACTGGGTCTTGAGGATAGGGTGCTGGTCATTGTGGCCTCTCAATTCTGGGTTGGCGTGCCACAGGTTTCCATGCCCAACAGTCCTGCGCCAGTTTGAGGTTTGCATGTAGCTGATCCCTGTCCACTCTTTTATGTCGTCGTACCACTTCCTGCTGGGTCTGCCTTTCCCTCTTTTTCCTTCCATTCTGCCTGTTAGGATTGTTTGAGCAAGGCTGTCATGCCTTACTATGTGGCCAAAATAAGACAGTTTGTGATGTTGTATATTTTCCATGAATACTTTTTAACTCCGAGTGTTCTCAAGACTTCTTCGTTTATTATTCTGTTTTTGTAACTTATTCTTGCTAGTCGTCAAAATACCCACATCTCAAAAGTTTCAATTTTTGTAATGGATTCTTGATTAAGAATCCTTGAGAATAGGATGCAGTTTGAAAGTAGTGTTGTAGAGGGTTTGTGGAAATATAGCTCATCCTAAGAAAGAACATTTCCAAAGGTTTTTCTCAGCATACAGTGAAATATTAAAGCTGCATAACAGTGATAATTATTTCTTTGCCCTGAGGGTTGTGCAAGTGGGTTCTTGCCTTAGAGGTCTACGACAAGCGTTTCAAGCAAGATTATTTTGGCATAGCAATTGTCCCTATTTTATGACTCTGAAGTGTTGTTTAAAGCTCAATCTAATTGTGTTATTGTTATCATGTCCATCAATTGCCTAGTTGTGCTTCTTTTTTGTTTGTTTGATTATTTACTTCCCTTTGTACTTGCGCAGATCTATCTGCTAGGGTCCTCAGCAACTGAGTAGGCCCTATATGGACACTCAAAAGTTGTGCTCTTGTTTCCACTTATGATACCTCTATAATTATTTATATTAATGCTCATTCACATTCTTGTATATTTTTTATAAATCTAAGTTTTTCATGGTCCACAAGATCCAAGTTTACATGGTGATTATTGTTTTCTATCCTTAATAATAATAATAATAATAATAAAAGCCACAAGCAATCATTATAGGTATTTACAAGTTTCACCGGTTCAATTTCCTTAGGATTGTGCAAGTGGGTTCTTGCTCTAGAGGTCTACGATCGAGTGGCCAAGGTGGTAGCCCCCAAGAAAGAGAAGCTGAAGGAGGCAGAGCAGGAACTGGCCGTGGTGATGGGTCACCTAAACACCAAGAGAGCCGAACTGGCCGCTGTCCAGAAGAAGCTGGAGGATCTGCAGAACACATTCAAGGAAATGACCGACAAGAAACAGAAACTGGAGTTCCAGGTAAGACGTGTTGGCCTTTGGGATGTTTTACCACAGCCTTCACCAGTTTGATAAAATAGTTCTTAATGTTTCACCTTTGAAGTTATTATTGTGTTTAACTCCTTTGCATCACTATAATTATGTGCGATGAACTACATCTACACTCAAGTCACATATCATCATAGTTGCGATGTCTTTATTGTAAGGTATAATCTAACAGAACATAAAACTTTTTTTCAAAATGAAAAGCCATTTCTTTTAGTCTTTGATCACCATAGAACCAAATAGGCTGGGTCTTGAATGAGTTAATAAGTTTTCATTTTGTTTTTGTTTTAATCATTTTTGTATTTTTTCTTATAGTAAGTGCTGGGTTTATAAAATAAAAATGATGTAAGAACCATCTGTAGGCTAATGAAGCTTTTTGAAGATTTCTTATTGCATGGATGCCTTACCATTATTATCAGTAGATTTGTTTCCAATAGTTCTATATCTAGCCTACTCTGCAGTGCCTGGTCTTGGCTTGTTCAGTGTTGATGGAGAGAATCTAATTTTCCATTAAGCAGATAGGCTATATAAATAAAAAATTGATATTAAAATTCAACTCTGGTAGCTCCGAGGGTTTAAACTAGAGCAGGAGATATCTCTTTTCTCCTTGAAAACTAAATGTAACACAGTTTATCATTCATAATTTTTCTGTCCCATAAGATTCCCCTAAAAAACCTATGCGCAGACTGGAACGCCATCTAGGATTTGAACCCTAAATCCACTGCACATAATTCGAGGAGTGGGTTTAACATTCAACGTGAACTCCCAATTGGGAGACCAATGCTCTACCACTTGAGCCAGTTTGCCGCAGTTAATCACTTATTTATTTTTCTGCGTTGCTCAGGTCGACCTCTGTGGCAAGAAACTGGACCGAGCAGAGAAGCTGATTGGTGGACTGGGAGGGGAAAAGACCAGATGGACCGACGCTGCCAACAACCTCCAGAACATTTACGACAACCTGATGGGTGACGTGCTCATCTCGGCTGGTGTGATCGCCTACCTGGGTCCGTTCACAAGCTCCTTCAGGGACTCAGAGACTTCCAACTGGATCAAGATGTGCCAGGCAATTCTAAATTTGTTTGTTGTTTAGCTTCCAATGTCTGCACTGTATAGACTGTATTGTGGATGAGTCCCATGTCTAAAGTCAGACAATTTTTTATTTTTATGTGTTGCAACAATGAAACAGTGCGGAAGTATCATGACACCTGTCTCAGCAGGTCACATGATAATGACACCGACCCAACCTGTAGGGGATGAAATCGGACCAATAAATTTTGGACCAATTGTGGGTTTGGAGCCAGGAACATCCCAATTCAGAGACTTATGCTCTACCACTTGCGTCAGTTCTCCCCCAACAGGTAATGCTCGCAGATTGAGAGCTTGGAGAGACGTTTCCCATTTAGTCTTTGAATATTGAATATTCATCACAGGTTTTAATGTGGCTTGAAGGAAGACTAGAATTTTCATTTCTGATTTTCTAACCTGCCTTGAATATTTATCATGTGTTTTGATTCATTTTAAAGGAAGAATAAATTTTGGTTTAGCCTGTCCCAGAGTGTAAAGACAGGCAAATACTTCAGTAGTAGTTAACAAGAAGGTAACAAACAATTGAAAGGAAATAGTTTTCGATTACAAGATTAATAAATTAATGTAGTCATGCAGGGATGTTGTTCCTTGCTTAGAGACTGTATTCTCTTTAAGAAGGCCAGGGATACGAACTCATACTATTTCTCCATTGAATGTACACTTTTATAATGGATCCTTAAGTTTTCTTAAACAGAAACTTTTATTTTTAATCGATTTTTACTTAAATTCATTCTGTTTTTTTCACCCAGGCCAAGAAAATCCCATGCTCCAGTGAGTTTTCGCTAAGCAAAACTCTAGGCGAACCAATCAAAATCCAAGCATGGAACATCGCTGGTCTCCCCAAAGATTCTTTCAGTATTGACAACGGCGTCATTGTGGCCAACTCAAGAAGATGGTGAGTTGGGGAAGACTTGAAGTCTTTTAAAACGGCCTTTTTTCCCTAGAGAAAAATCTTTGTAGCAATGAACAAGGTAAAATTTTTGCCCAAAACTTTTTGGAGCATTGAATCTGTGAAGTTAAGACAAGATTTTAGTTTAGAAGGAGCTTTCTCCTATGTTTAAAGAAGAATGTAAATTTTATTCTGGCATATAAACCATCAAGCAAACAGTATTTTTTTTTTTAAACACATCAAATTTTGTGGATTAAGGCGCCCAATCGATTCACTCTCCTTTTTTACGCCCATCTCCCAGGCCACTGATGATTGACCCGCAGGGTCAGGCCAACCGATGGGTCAAGAACTCTGAGAAGGACAACAAGCTCTCGGTCATCAAGCTCACAGACGCTGACTACATGCGCACCCTGGAGAACTGCGTCACCTTCGGGAATCCCCTATTGCTGGAGAATGTTGCGGAGGAGCTGGACCCTTCACTGGAGCCACTTCTGCTGAAGCAGACGTTCAAACAAGGTAGGTCTAAATGTGTTGGTTTGTGGGAGTTAGAGGGAAAACGTTCAAACAAGGTAGGTCTAAATGTGTTGGTTTGTGGGAGTTAGAGGGAAAACATTCAAACAAGGTAGGTCTAAATGTGTTGGTTTGTGGGAGTTAGAGGGAAAACATTCAAACAAGGTAGGTCTAAATGTGTTGGTTTGTGGGAGTTAGAGGGAAAACATTCAAACAAGGTAGGTCTAAATGTGTTGGTTTGTGGGAGTTAGAGGGAAAACATTCAAACAAGGTAGGTCTAAATGTGTTGGTTTGTGGGAGTTAGAGGGAAAACATTCAAACAAGGTAGGTCTAAATGTGTTGGTTTGTGGGAATTAGAGGGAAAACATTCAAACAAGGTAGGTCTAAATGTGTTGGTTTGTGGGAGTTAGAGGGAAAACATTCAAACAAGGTAGGTCTAAATGTGTTGGTTTGTGGGAATTAGAGGGAAAACGTTCAAACAAGGTAGGTCTAAATGTGTTGGTTTGTGGGAGTTAGAGCGAAAACGTTCAAACAAGGTACGTCTAAATGTGTTGGTTTGTGGGAGTTAGAGGGAAAACGTTCAAACAAGGTACGTCTAAATGTGTTGGTTTGTGGGAGTTAGAGGGAAAACGTTCAAACAAGGTACGTCTAAATGTGTTGGTTTGTGGGAGTTAGAGGGAAAACATTCAAACAAGGTAGGTCTAAATGTGTTGGTTTGTGGGAATTAGAGGGAAAACATTCAAACAAGGTAGGTAAATGTGTTTGTGGGAGTTAGAGGGAAAACATTCAAACAAGGTAGGTCTAAATGTGTTGGTTTGTGGGAGTTAGAGGGAAAACTTTCAAACAAGGTAGGTCTAAATGTGTTGGTTTGTGGGAATTAGAGGGAAAACATTCAAACAAGGTAGGTCTAAATGTGTTGGTTTGTGGGAATTAGAGGGAAAACTTTTAATACGGAATTTGATTTAACATAGTGATGTTACTGAGATTTTTTTATCTTATTGAGCAAAAGGTTTTGCAGTGAGTTTTGTTAAATGGTGCAGAAATCTGTTATTAAAATAATTATTACTAAGTCTAGCTCACGTGTTCTACACAAGTGGAAACATCTATTTGTTAACCTCTTTAAGTCGTGTGTTTCAAAGCCTATTCCTTGTGTGTGTATTATTTTGAGGAGTTTTTGAAAAAATATTTTTTAAGGTAAAGCTTCGAGATTGATTAATTTGAAATCAAAGGTGTGACGTCGAACGCAAAGATATCAGGGCACAAAAGCATATCATTGCACACAAGTGATGTGAAAAGGTTAGAAGTCTTGATCTCTGCTTTTGAATTTAGACGCCTTTTTAAGCAATACAGCTTGCAGAAAGAAATGTAAAATGTAGCTAAATTTCTTAGATATTGAAAAATTGAATGAGTCTACCTCATGTATTCCAAGTAAATGTAACATCTCTTTGTTGAATCACATCATCCATTGGGTGCAAAGTTACATTTTTTTTGGTGAGTTTTGTCATTTGGATCATGTAGATGGTTACAGAGTTTAAAATTTGTATTCAGATAAATTTTTCCTCAGCAAAAATGTAGGCCTGCAGAATTTTATTATTTTTTTATAGACCAAAAGAAATAAGATGATGCAAGTTGATGTATTAGATGATATTCTGCAGTACTTCTCAACATTCATAAATGAATATTATCTTTTGTATATTTGTTACAATATTTTTGTGCTTTTTTCGTTTAAAGAATATATATATATGGATATTCCAATTTTGATAGTATTCATTAAACCTCATTGACAAGGAATATTTAGATACATGCTTACATGACTACAAACAATTTACTACAATAATTTTTTATTATTCTCTGTTCATATTTAACTCTCTTGAAAAACATTTCCTCCACCATGTAATCAAAAATCGTAATCGAAAATTGAAAGCTCTTTTATTCAATGACTGATATATAATAAATCCATTAAGATATCAAATAAATAGATCTGGTTTGATCTTTAAATCTTGTGGGCTCAATAACTATGTAATGATTATGTGGGCTCAATAACTATGTAATGATTATGTGGGCTCAATAACTATGTAATGATTATGTGGGCTCAATAACTATGTAATGATTATGTGGGCTCAGTAACTATGTAATGATTATATCAGTTGTGAGATGTTTTATACGTACAGAAGACTTTAGTATTTCATTATGCTGTTTTCCTTGTTAAAACTTTGTGGTTTCATCTTGCAAACCAAGGAACCAAACGATCTACTAGTGCAAGTAAGTCTGTTGGAGTATTAGTAAAGACTTTTCCATAAAACTATCAATAATGGAGCACATCGTGAGGATAGTGTTCTTTGAGAAAGTGAGAGAGAGAGAGAGACAGAGAGAGAGAGAGAGAGAGAGAGAGAGAGAGAGAGAGAGAGAGAGAGAGAGAGAGAGAGAGAGAGAGAGAGAGAGAGAGAGAGAGAGAGAGAGAGAGAGAGAGACAGAGAGAGAGAGAGAGGGGGGGAAGGAGAGAGAGAGAAAGACAAAGAGAGATAAAGTTGAGTAAATATTTTGGAATTAAGACACTTTTTTTTTGATTCAACCAATTTGAAGTTTACAAGATGATCGGAAGTTTCGAGAAAAGGCAATAAGAATCTATTCATTATTTATTTATGACTTGAAAAGTTACAATCAAACACAATAATTTTTTTCTTACATTGAACCATCTGGTTAATCATGTTCTATAGGCTTACCATGGAAATGGAAGCAGGTTAAATCCTGTACCAAATCAGTACCTTTACTATTAAGAATCTTGGTTCTGAAAGAGAAAGTATAATTATAGAAGAAATGTACTGTTCGGCAGTCGTTGTTTTTTTTGTGACGAGCGTTGAGTAACAGTAGCATCTTTTGATCTTAGTGTCCAATGGATCAGGTCGTACTAGCACTATGTCACTGGGTAAGTTGTAATGGGTTACTTTTCTATTTTCTATTCATTTATGGATCACTATCAGAGAGAAAACAGTTTTTGTCAATTTCAATTATTTCTGTGGATCACTGCATCATGTATTTTTCTATGTCCATTTTCATGATTTATTATGAGGTGTGTGATTCAGTTTCACTCTCCAGTCTTTTTCACCTTGTTCTTATAAGCTGTTATTTAACCTGAATGAAAATATTAGACTTTTATTTTTCTTTTTTAGAACTCACAATAGACTTTTACATGCTGTCGACATCTCAGTTATTCAAAACCTCTGACTAGAGTTCGGTTTCTCATTGCAGCCATTGAATTGAGGAGTAGCGGTTAAAGACAGTTACTGTTGTTGATAGTTGCCCACGCAAGAAAAAAAAAAATGGATTGTTTGGCCAGTAGTGATCTGAACTATCTAGGTGCGAGGTTTTCAATGTTAGCACTACGTAGGGAACATTGTGGAAGGGCCCCAAGACTTATAGCCCTACACAAGACCTGGCGGGGAGAACTGATCTCCTCTCTCAGTTAATCACACTAATGAAACTGACGCCGATCCAACAAGTATGGGACAAAATTGGACAAATACATTTTTGACAGGTCATGGATGTTGAACTGTGGATCTCCATATTGGGCGATCGATGCTTTACAATCGCGCCGCTTGCCTCCCACTAGCCCATCAAGCACAAGGTCTAAAGTTCCAGTTCGAATCTCAGCTGATGTTCTGGTCTATGTGTAACATTCATTGGGAAATGCAAGTGGATCTAAAGCTAGTCAGATATGATCTCCTTTTCGAGCATGGATAATCTTGGCTCTGTGATAGTGGTACTGAACTTTCAGGTTGCCAAACTTAAAACGGTTTTGTTCACTGAGGAAAGTTTTCTTTTCGCTTCCTGTTGACTCTATAATTTGCAGCTCCAAAATTATGAATGCTGGTATCAGTGCAGGCTTGGGCACTGTGGTAATATTAAGACAGGCTCCTTGAGGTTGCTAAACTTAAAATAGTTGTGCTCTCTAAAGAAAGTTTTTCTTTTGTTTTTCGTTTACCCCTTTTCTTTGTAGCCTACCTTAAAATGAATGAATTTTGTAATGAGTGTAGGTTTATGGTATACAATTTTGTATTACAAGTATTGATTCATGCTTAGGATGGAAATTCATTTCTCACATACACTCAATATGTCAGTGCAAGTTTTTAGCGTACAACATTACATTCATTTGTACTTGAGATGGCATTTTTTATGTTCACATTAATTCTAGTCAATACATATGCACAGTCTATAGCTTCTCGTGGTTTGCTAAAAAAAATACAAAGAAACCATGATACTATAATCACTTTATATACAATTCGTCACAATTTCTACGCCCATGAAAAAAAAACGTATTACATAACTATGATATCTAATTTGTAGGAGAAATCATTTATCTCCAGAGACAAGATAAGAATGATATAACTTTATTTTGTAATAGCTTCCCTTGAACTGCAATGCAGTTTTTAACACCTTGCTCTCGATAAGTATCTTTCATTCTTTTAGCTTTTTGACTCAGCTTAATTTCCTTTGAAAAACACCTGACTATTATGTTGCAGATTAATTGTTTATTGCGTTTTGTTTTTCACAAACAATGCAAATTATGATTCCACACATATTTTTATTCACATAGGATAGAGTTAAAATCTGTTTTGCTTATTAAATTTATTATGTGTGAACATATGTCAAGCAGATTAGCTAGTCAATCAATATTCATTTAAAGGGAGGTGTCATAATTATTCTTTTGTCCTATGACTTGTGTTTGGAAAAAATAGCAAAAGAAAAAATCTAGTGACAGACTTGATGCAAAAAAAGAAAAAAAAATTTCAAAAACTACTATACTGAAGCAAGATAATGCCCTAAGCTTATGAAGTTGACGTTATATTAAAAAACAAAATGCATTCTAATCATAAACCTCACAACCCAACCTGTGAAAAACATGTCGTTCAAAGCTTTGTGAATGTTATCTCCTTTTAGTAAAGAATTATTTAGTTTTAAAGTCGTTCTATATTGAGTAAGCAGTTTTAAAAGCAATCATCCAACAAAATGAAAGACTTTTGATAAAACTCTTTTTTTTGTTACATGAACAATCATCCCTATCTTTTTAACATTTAGAACAACCAGAGTCAAAGGTAAGGCAGCAACACTTCTAGCCTCAACTTTCTAGAGTTTGAATCAAAATGATAAGTAAATATCTGTATGTTTTTATATGGTACCTGATAACAGCTGTGCCAACATAATGCGCTAGTTGACAAATCTTCCTTACTGGCATCCTTCATAATTATGTTGCATCATCACACTATACTTCTTTATCTGTGTATTTCTTTTCATCATGAGTACTGATTCCTCCTCAGTCAACTTAAAAAACCCAACAAATAACAACTTACCTTCGCTGCATGTCCAGATGGTTTCTACTTTGATTTCTAAAGCAGGCGGCCCTGTCTCCTGCTGGATTGGATTGGTATAAGTATAGTGACCAGCCAAACCCCAGGCATCAACAAAATAAACGGACTCAAATAAGAAGTTGTTAATAAAACACAAACACCTAGCTGTATTTAAAATCCCTTCCCCATATCTCCCCACAGCCCCCTACAGACAGAACGTAGGTAATATTATATCCTCCACACCGATGAAGTGAAGATGATGCGTTTGGGAAACAATGCTCTTGACCAGCCCTGACTGAAATTACAGTTTGATCAACCAAACCATTCTCCCCACAGTCGGAGTGGACACGATGTGCTTGGGAGAAAATGCATATTGAACCGCCCTGACTAGAATTTATCTAATATAAATACAACAGCTCGAGTAACCATCCTATTCTGCATCCCCCTCCCCCCTTACAACAGCTCGAGTAACGACACATTCTGCATCCCCCTCCCCCCTCTCGTTCCAACTCCTCATTATCCTCACTCACAGCTTGAGTGGAGATGCTGGGGAGACAGCGTTTTTGAGTACAGCCCTGACTAATGTTCATATGAAACTACAGCAGTTTGAGTAACCAACACATTCCTCACTCCCTCTCTATTCTCACATCCTCCCTTACAGCTGGAGTGGAGATGATGCGCCTGGGAGACAATGTTATTGAGTACAGCCCTGATTTCCGGTTCTACATCACGAGCAAGCTGCGCAACCCGCACTACCTGCCGGAGCTCTCCACCAAGGTCTCGCTGCTCAACTTCATGATCACGCCTGAGGGGCTGGAGGATCAGCTGCTGGGGATAGTTGTCGCTAAAGAAAGGTGAGGGATCACTAGTTGCTAGAGAGAGGTTAAAGTTCAAAGGTCAAAGGCTCATGATCACGCCCGAGGGGCTGGAAGATCAGCTGCTGGGGATAGTTGTTGCTAAGGAAAGGTGAGGGATCACTAGTTGCTAGAGAGAGGTTAAAGTTCAAAGGTCAAAGGCTCATGATCACGCCTGAGGGGCTGGAGGATCAGCTGCTGGGGATAGTTGTCGCTAAAGAAAGGTGAGGGATCACTAGTTGCTAGAGAGAGGTTAAAGTTCAAAGGTCAAAGGCTCATGATCACGCCTGAGGGGCTGGAGGATCAGCTGCTGGGGATAGTTGTCGCTAAGGAAAGGTGAGGGATCACTAGTTGCTAGGGAGAGGTTAAAGTTCAAAGGTCAAAGGCTCATGATCACGCCCGAGGGGCTGGAGGATCAGCTGCTGGGGATAGTTGTCGCTAAGGAAAGGTGAGGGGTCACTAGTTGCTAGGGAGAGGTTAAAGTTCAAAGGTCAAAGGCTCATGATCACGCCCGAGGGGCTGGAGGATCAGCTGCTGGGAATAGTTGTCGCTAAGGAAAGGTGAGGGATCACTAGTTGCTAGGGAGAGGTGAAAGGTCAAAGGCTGCTGGGGATAGTCATTGCAAAGAAGGGTGAGAGTTCATGTGTCTCTAAATCTACGGGCTTAGTCCTCGATGTTGTACTGAATTCAAGTGGAACTCCTTGAGTGATTTTATCATAGAAGACTTTGAAAAATGAGTATAGAGGCACTGTAGGCGGATCATGTGGAACTCTAGATGTCAAAAGTTGTGTTATACATAGTTATGAAAAGGGAGGCATGGTACAAAATATTAAGCTCTTTGACCTTTAACCTCACTGACCTTTTGGCCTCGGTGAATTATAGCCTCTAACACCAGAGCAAGAGCATGGATAGATGACATTAAGGAATGGACCTGTCTTACAGCAAAAGAATGCAGCGAAAACACAAGAGACAGAAGTGCATGGAGGACCATTTCAAGTCAACCTCACCCGAGATGACACTGGAAGAAGAAGAAGATCACCAGATTGAAGCTGCTGAAGGAAGAGTGTCAACATGCTCAAGAAAATAAACTTCCCTTTCAATTAAACATAAAAATTATTATACCTCGTATGTGAACATTATTTTCACCTTTGACCTCACTCACCCTTAACCTCTGTGACCTCTTACCCCTAACCCCCAGACCGGAGCTGGAGGAAGAACGCCAGGCTCTGATCGTGACAAGCGCGACCAATAAGAAGCAACTCAAGGAGATTGAGGACAAGATCCTCCACACTCTCTCTGCCTCTGAGGGTAACATCCTAGAGGACGAGGGAGCCATCTTGATCCTAGACTCTTCCAAGGTTCTCTCTGATGAGATCTCAAAGAAGCAGAAGGTGAGGGATAAAGAGGGGAAGGGGAGAGGGGAGGAATGGGGGAGAAAGAGAAAAAGAAGGAGAGGGAGGGACGACTGAGCCATCAAGATCCTAGACTCTTCCAAGGTTCTTCTTTGTCAAGATCTCAAAAAAGCAGATGGTGAGGAACGGAGAGGGGGGGGGGGGAGTAGGAGAGAAGAGGGAGAGAGGGAAGGTAATACTTTAGAAGACGAGGGAGCTATAAATATCCTAAACTCCTCCAAGGTGACAAGATCTCCGAGAGTCAGTAGTTGAGGAAGGGAGAAGGAGAGGGAGAGAAATGAGAGAGACGTGGAGGTGGGGGAGGGGGCTGATAGAGGAAGAGGGTGGAGATGGAGGAAAACATCATAGACTCCTCCGTGGTCCTGTACGACGAGATTTACATAAAGCAGGAAGGCAAGAAATGAAGAAGTTGATGGATAGAGAAGTATAAACAACTGATCATAGTGGTAGGAGATGGAGCTAAGCTGATGGATATTCCAATGTCTCTGTCCGTTCTCCCCTCCTCCAGATTGCTGAAGAGACAGAGAAGAAGATTGAGACATCACGTGTTGGTTATCGACCAATCGCCAAGCACTCGAGCATTCTGTTCTTCTCCATCACTGACCTGCCCAACATTGACCCTATGTACCAGTACTCATTGACTTGGTTTGTCAACCTTTTCATCATGAGCATTCAAGACAGGTGAGAGATAATAATGATAGTGTGAATAATGATGATGATAATAATAATGATAATGATAATAATAATAATAATAATAATAATAATAATAATAATGATAAGAATATGAACATCAACAATAACAATAATAGAAAAATCATTTAGTTATTAATATAATAATAATAATATTAATAATAATAATAATAATAATAATAATAATAATAATAATAATAATAATAATAATAATAATAAAACCAAGTTCTAGATCAATGCTTTTCAATTTTGATTTATCAGAATTTCATATTACATTGTTTAGGCTGAAGTTTCATTTAAACCTAAGATAACTTTTCATAAGCTTTCATGGTAATATAATTGAATTATCAAATTGTACGCATCAATAAGATAACATGGTTTCTCTAAAATAGTTTATAATTTTTATTGCAATGTTCAATGTATTTCGCTAATAATGATTTTTTTATTTTCTAAATCAGAAATACATATTTTGTTAAGAGAAATAAAAAGATCTAAAAGATCTAAAAATAAGTGGTCATAATATATTTTTATGCTCGATAAAAACTTAAAGCTGAATTGAGGAGAAATGTATGTATGTATATTACATACGTATGTCATAACTTTTAAGATGATTTTCATGTATGCTTTTAAGTGATTATAAGATTCAAGGAAAATTGAATTTCCATGTTTTTATTTAATTTTTTAATCCTAAACAATATTTTTTATCTCATCCAAATCTATTAGAAATTGTCTGACTTAGTTACTTAGCAAAGCAAAAAGGTAATTTTTTCACAGGTTGTTCACATTATGTTATATAAATCTCTTTCTTGGCTGAGAGGTTAAAATGGATCACTCAATACTTGTGATCTCATCAAAGGAGCCAGGAAGCTCAGTTGGTAGTGCTCTAAAGTGACACGCACAAGGCCTTAGGTTTGAATATCACCTGTCTCAGTATAGGATTCCTTGTGAATCCTAGGGGATGTCAAACTACACAGTTATTACTTGGGACCCATTGAAGATCTAACCAACTTCAGACATAGTTTCATTGTCATGCATTTATTAAGAAAAAGTAAGTATTCACATAGTTTCATTGTCATGCATTTGTTAAGAAAAATTAAGTACTACATTAAAAATTACACTCAACATATATCTTTTATAAAGTTATGTATTCTCACAATTAACAACCATTTCTTCCTTTTTGATTTGAACCCAATCTCATCTGTTTGTAGCAATAAGTCTAAGATAGTAGAAAGGCGACTGCGCTATCTCTCGGACCACTTCACGCTGCAGCTTTACGACAACATCTGCCGATCGCTGTTCGCAAAACACAAGCTGGTCTTCTCCTTCCTGCTATGTACCAACTTGCAGTTGTAAGTTATCTCCCTTTGAGGAAAATATTCTAAAAGTCATTGTAGAGAGACGTTTTGTCTAACAGTAAGTGAATTTTAACACGCTTAACTTATGTTTCAGGCACAGGACGTATTCAGCACAAATCATGCCTGTCATTGTACTCATATTTTCCTATCTCATGGGTTTTACTTATTTTGATAAAAAAACATAAAAAGTACAGTAGGCCTTTTAAGAAAAGATTTTATTGAAATAAGCTAAAAAGTTTGGTAGAAATATAACTCCAAAAAATGATTATCTGTATAAAAAGATCAGGGGTAATTCACCGAAAAAAAAGGATAAAGATCAAATGCAAATAAACACCTTGGGGAAACATCCTCACATTGAGCATCATGCTTGACTTTAAAATTTTGCAGATAACCTTTGAGATATGTGAATATGTAAACAATGACGCAACTCAGGCAAAATGTGCTGTGGAAATCAAAGACCAATCCCTGTGCCAGAAAAAAGCAATTGAATTGGTTCAAAGCCTGTTTGCTGAAATTAATTTAAATTTCCTCGTTTTTGAAGATTTCAGGAAAAGACGTCTACAAACCAGAAAAGGGCTCCTGCAAAATCACAAAAGGACTTCATTTTGACCACAACAGCAAGTCTTTGATTCTATATCTTCGATTTCACAGGCAGTTGAAATAATCCTACAATCTCTTTTCCCATCCGATTTTGCTTTCCCGTCCCACACTTGCAGCAACAAATCTAAAATAGTGGAGAGGCGTCTGCGTTACCTGTCGGACCACTTCACCTACAATCTTTACTGCAACGTCTGCCGCTCTCTGTTTGAGAAGGACAAACTCTTGTTCTCCTTCATTCTTTGTTCAAACATTCTGTTGTAAGTATAATCAAAGATGGCGCCCATTAGCGTCTGCTGCTCTCCCTCTTGGAGGCAGTGGGTTTTCAGAGTGTGCACAGCAAATCAGTCTTGGTTTGGAAAGTAAAGAAAATTAACCCTGGCTTATACGAGTGTGCTGGTCTGAACTGAGGATTGCAGCTCACGTGTGTGCCTTCTATTAACTTCAAAACTTCCAATTGGCATGTGTGTTGACTAGTGTGTAACCCTCTAATGTAATGCATTTATTTTGGAATGGTTTAATAGTTGCAGTTGTTTGTTTTGTGAAATAAAATCATTCACCAACACAACCAGAAGTTTTCGGTTAACAGCGTGGAGATGGCAAATCACATGATCACACTAGTTTGCTTGCCGTTGTTTTGGTGACACCTGCTGCAGATACTTTCACTGTTGTTGATGCTATTGCTGAAGCTTTCCGCCGCTGAGACGTCTCCAATCACTCTTATTTTTTGTGCCACTTCTCCTCTTTCCCTCTCTCATCCGACTTCACCGACTCTAGCTTTACAGTGTCTAATTCACTGGTGCTTGGCTTACAATTTTGTTTTCAATTGTTTTACTTTTTTTTAGTAATGAAATGGTGTGTTAATGAATAATATTATGTTGAAGGATATTAAAATCAACTAACAGTAACACTGAAACAAGTGGTGCTCATACACAATATTTGGAAAAAGTCAAAATCATAAAGTGTTGCATTGGATAAGAAATACATGAGGCATCCCTAATGGTTCATCTCTATTTATGCAGTTCTTCCACGTGACCAATATTATGAATGTTAAGAAAGTAAAGTGGAGGGCCCCCAAAAAAATCTAGAAAAAACCTTTTTAACATGTCTTTTGCTTTACATACTATGTTACAAAATAGTGAGGTGTGGACAATTTAGTCCCAAGGCTTTGTGATGTGCACTGCACTGCATGGAATGTTTTTTTTCAACAGTTTTAACATTGTTAGACTGCATATTTTATATCACATTCCACATAAGATATATTACTTATAGATGTGTGTAGTATGATATATAAGACATGAAGCTTGTTTTACAGCGTGACTTGTTTTGTCTGCCTATACTTCTTGCCAACCTAAATCGCTTAGATCTCATTGGGTTCCGGGCGTAGGCCTATAGACTCGTTGAAAGAAGATATTTTATTGAAAACGTATTATCTTCTTTCAACGAGTCGACACTAGTTCATCTTTAAAACAAAATAAAAAACTTTTATGTTTTTCTGTAAAACTTGGATTTTTCTTACAACCTTACAGTCTAATTAAGCATAAGTTTTGATCTGTTTTTGAATATTACATTTTTTGCAAATTTTTCAATCCTTTCATTTTCTCTTTAGTGCTTTCTTTGCCTTCTTCACTCCTTCCCTCCCTTCCTCGATTTCTTTCATCGTAAAAAAAAAGCACAAAGTTTTCTCAAACGTAGGTCTATTTAAAATCATTTTCGTTTTCTTAGACATGTATCTAAAAGGTTGCTTTCTTTAATAGATGAATACCCAACTTAAAATTTTAGCTGGGATTTTTTATGGTATCTATTCTGTGACAAAATTTGGTCAATCCTTATCAAAACCATCTTCTTAAGTTCTTCTTAAGATATTAAGAACATTAAAGTACAATCAGTTGAGTTGAACAATTTCCCCCCTCTTGACTGTTTATGCCCTCATGCCCATTCCATGTTTTGGTGTAGGTCTTAGATAGATCTATAAATGGAAAGAGGTTTTTGTTGTTTTTTTCGTCATTTTATTGTAATTTTGCCAACTGCTTATTGGGGTGCTTGGGTTTATTAAAGAGTAGTCTGATAACAAAATCTGCATATAGGTTCAGCTCCTGATTTTTATGTAAAAGAGTTACTTATATTTATATTACCGGAATCGTTCGTAAATTTGTTCTTACAGTTTTTAAAAATGTCTTTACATATACTAAATTTTTTTTAACATGATTACCTTTGTTAATGATTATTGCAAGTATTTGAATATTTGTGATTATGATCTACTATTTAACTACAGGCTAGCATAACACTTAAATAAGTATTCCATTTAGATTGCACGACAAGTGTTGGTACACTCTAATTATTTGTGATTTTACCTTAATGTTCATCTTAGACTTTATGTTGGTAATTTATTGATAAATTTAAGTGTTTTTTTATTATAATAGTTGTTGTTTTTTTTTTTAATCTAAAAACTAAGAAAGTCTTCTGTTCTTATGTGCAACTAATTGTTCATTATGATAAATAATTGATTTTTTTTAAATAAATACAATAATTTTTAAAAATTGTTGCTCCTTAAAACATTTTCCAGCAGCTTCCATTTGTTCCTAAAACTTTTCTATTTTAATATCATACATTTATTTAATGAATCTCAATTTTTCTTTTTTTTTTAAATAAAACAAACAATGTAAAGATAGACTCACATGCCTATTGTGAAACTTGATATGCAAAAATAGAGCGCAAACTTGCTTTCCTCATAGTCTACAAGAAACTAATTTTGCCTGTGGCCCCACCCACTTATCCTGTCCATCCAATCAGGGCGCGCAATGATCTTAACCATGAGGAGTATATGTTCTTCCTCACTGGAGGGGTGGGGCTTGAGAATAAGCTGGCCAATCCCGACCCTACTTGGCTGATGGACAAGTCGTGGGATGAAATCTGTCGCATGAGCGACCTCAAACACTTCAAGGGATTCAGGTGCACTGCTTGTTCTATTGTTGTTGTTGTTGTTGTTGTTATTATTGTTCTTAATGCTGTTGGTTGTGGTGGTGGTGGTGTTGTTGTTATTGCTGTTGTTGTTATTCTTGTTTTTGTTGGTGGTGGTGGTAGTAATCATAACGGTGATGATGATGATGATGATGATGATGATGATGATGATGATGATGATGATGATGATGATGATGATGATGATGATGATGATGATGATGATGATGATGATGATGATGATGATGATGATGATGATGATGATGATGATGATGATGATGATGATGATAGTGGTGTGTCAATTTAATGTGACTAGCTATGACAAAAGTCTTACTATCCTTGAACATTCTGACTCTCTGGGGCACTTAAAATTGTCAGAAGCTAGTCTTGAGATCTGAATGTAATATAGTCTAGTAGGTGATGTTAGGTGATAAGAAAGGAACACAACAACAAAAACAACAAAATCATCATCATCATCATCATCATCATCATCATCATCATCATCATCATCATCATCATCATCATCATCATCATCATCATCATCATCTTCATCATCATCATTGTTATATAATTTTGTATGCTCTTAATCATTTCATTTACAGCAAAGACATATTATCATGATAGATATTTTTTTTTTAATTATTTCGTTTGTAAAGTTCTAGAACAATCAATAATTTAGCTGCATCAACAGCCAAAATTCTGTAAATCAACTGTGGGAAAAACTGACTCAAGTGGTATTCGTCTGATTTTCAACTCTACTGATTAGATCGGTGTCAATATAATGTGACCGGCTGAGACAGGAGTCCTGGTATCCCTAACCTGTCTCTGTGTAGCAACACCTAAAATCATCAGGTGTTTGTCTTAGAACCTGCACATGATATAGCTTGCTGCTGACATTCGATCTGAAGAAAACAACTCACAATATCATCATCATCATTAATAACTCTATCACTTTTTCTGTTCTTATTCATTTCATTTAAAACAAAAACAATCACACATGTTATCATGACAGAAAGAAGTGATTTTAATAGCCCTGCTACTGACATTGACCGTTACGGTAAAAAACTCATGGTATATCAACCATACTTCTCTGCCTTTCAGAGAGGACTTTGTGAAGAACGTGGCCAAATGGCGTGACTACTACAACGAGAAGGAACCGCACAAGGTTGACATACCTGAGCCTTGGCAGTCCAAGCTCAACGACTTCCAGAGGATGATGGTGCTGAGGACGATCCGGCCAGATAAAGTAAGGTCAAAGGAGGAAGTAATGGATAAAGTAAGATCAAAGGAGGAAGTAATGGATAAAGTAAGATCAAAGGAGGAAGTAATGGATAAATAATAATAATAATAATAATAAATGGATAAAGTAAGATCAAAGTAGGAAGTAATGGATAAAGTAAGATCAAAGGAGGAAGTAATGGATAAATGCAAACTGTAAACCTGTCAAGATAGTCAAGTTAATACAAATGAATATATCAATAAGGATTATGACTTTACAAAGAGTTATGTGACATAGCTAGGAGTTATGATTTCTTCTGTAAGCTTATCAAGGAATTCCATGCACTGACCAGTAAGTAAAGCTTTTGGGTGAAATTGGTCAATTTCTTAATACATCTTGTCAGAAGAATCTAGTATAAATATTGACAAACTCAACTGTTCACTTGATCCTCCAATAACAAAAAAAAAATTGACTGAGGTGGTAGAGTGTCTGTTTTCCTATTGGAAGGTCCCTGGTTTGAAACCCATGATTGATCAAAAATTTATTTCTTTCATTTTTTCCCTTACTGCTTGTTTTATGTGACCAGATCATAAGGTGTCTAGGTCTCCCTGCATTGTTTTGTGTGTAGTAGCACATAAATTTGTCAGACGTCAGTCTTAAGGCCTGTCTACAATAGCCTATATCTTATATAGCGCTGACGTTGGAAGTTAAGCAACCAACTCAATCCAATTTCAACTTTTCTCCCCAGATCGTGCTGGCTATTACCGACTTTGTGATGGAGAAACTCGGCAAGAAGTTTGTGGAACCACCACCTTTTGATCTCGCCAAGTCGTACATGGACAGCAACTCTTGCACTCCCCTGATCTTTGTTCTTTCCCCTGGCGCGGATCCAACCATGTCCCTGCTCAAATACGCTGACGACAAAGGTTTTGGCGGCAACAAGTTCAACTCAATCTCTCTTGGGCAAGGCCAGGTGAACAATGATGCTTTTTTTTTTCTTTTCTTTTTGTGTATTGATCTGGGGCAAATGTCTCTCCTTTGTAATGTGGTTTCAATTTTATTTATTTTTTATGATCTAAGCACACAACTTGATTTCACTTTGTAGATATGACAAAACCATATATATATATCTTTACAATTTTTAGAATAATCATGTTTTCATGGCAGTTTATTCCACCTCTACCAAATTATACTGCTTTTGTATACAGTCTCTTCTGTCTCAATGTAAGATCTTGTTTGCAAATGAGTTTATTTTTGTCTTTTTTCTGTTATTACTAAAATCAATTAGATCCAGTCCACATTAAGAGGAAAAAATAATTGTTTTATCGCAATTCAATTCAATTGTTTTTTGAGCCGACATTCAAAGCTATTGTATTTTTTGTGGTGTGTGCGCGCTAGTCCACATTAAGAGATAAAAATAATTGTTTCATCGCAATTCAATTCAATTGTTTTTTGAGCCAACGTTCAAAGCTACTGTATTCATTATCTTTTTTTTTTCTATAAATTTCTCTGTTGATTTAAATATACAAGTGATGTTTTATTATACAAATTAAAGTGGACGGATGAAATACTCTCTTGCACTCACAGATAAATACATGTGTAGCAGCCTGGGAAATGTGCAGCATTGAATCAATTTCTCATTTTAAAAGAAGAAACAAATTAAGCTGCTTTTCTTAATTATGTTTCTGTACCTTATGGAATCTTAAAAAGCTCCTCAAAATAAAAAATACAGATATTGTAAAAATTCAAAAAGACCATAGAATAGAATGAAGTTAACACATCTAGTACAAGGGAAAGGGTAGTTTCCCTTTCTTGCCCGGCCTTTTCCCTGGTTGTTTTCCAAATAGGCGTCAAATTCAACACAACATGGTACTCAAGTATTTAAATATTTTTACCACTAATTTATAGCTTCTATAGTGCTAATGTTGGATATTAAGCAAATTCAACACTCAAGTATTTAAGTATTTAAATATTTTACCACTAAATTATAGATGTGCTAATGTTGTTTTACCACTAATTTATAGCTTCTATAGTGCTAACATTGTTTTACCACTAATTTATAGCTTCTATAGTGCTAACATTGTTTTACCACTAAATTATAGCTTCTATAGTGCTAACGTTGGATATTAAGCAAACGACTCAACCCAACATCCCTCCCATCCCTCCCATCCTTCCCATCCCTCCCATCCCTCCCATCCTTCCCATCCCTCCCATACCTCCCATCCCTCCCATACCTCCCATCCCTTCCATCCTTCCCATCCCTCCCAACCTCCCATCCTCCCATCCTTCCATCCATCAGGGCCCCATCGCAGCCAAGATGATCAACCAGGCGCGGGAGGACGGGACCTGGGTCCTGCTCCAGAACTGCCATCTGGCCGTGTCTTGGATGACCGCGCTCGAGAAGATATGCGAGGATTTCTCCCCGGAGAACTGCCACGCGGAGTTCCGTCTGTGGCTCACGAGCTACCCTTCACCCAAGGTGAGATAACTCCTAAGAGAAGCCGGTTGAAGCACAAACCGAAGTGACTCTATAATCTGTGTCTAAAATGGACCTTCACCCATGTTCGAAAGAACACTGACAAAAGAGAAGACATACGGACAGCACCTTCCATAGATTTTTTTATATTGACAAAAAAAAAGACATTATGTATCTACAGAAATAAATTTATTTTGTAACAATACTAGAAGCTTCTTAGATGGCCTATTAATGCAAAAAAACCTATGCCTGAGCAAAACTCTGAGCCAAAAAAAACAACAAAAAAAACTAAGAGAAAGGAGGTAAGGGAGCGCAAGTGGTAGAGAGTTTGTCTTCAGATTGGAAGATTCCCGGCTTGAAACCTACGATCAGGCAAAAATGTATGTGTCTGATTTCATCCATTGCTGGTTGGTTCGGTGTCAGTATAATATGACGGGCTGAGAAAGGAGTTGACAGCACCTCAGCACGTAAAATTATCAGATGTTAGTCTTTGAACCCATCCACAATATAGACTGAATGCTGACCTTAGATGTTAAACAACTCAATTTAAGATGAGATATTTTTCAAAGTGGGCTGGATGAGCATGGTTGGCGCTGGGGTTATAGTCTCATATTGCTGTGGTCCAGGATTTAAATCCAGCTTGTTACTGGTTTGGGTCGGTTTTAGTTTAATGTGATTGGCCAAGTCCCTGGTATCTCTCTCTAGCTTCCCTCAACGACATAGGATCCTCCTTAAGAGAGAGATTTGCTTTGTTCGAACGAGATTACTATTGATGTTTTTTCTTCATTCATAGTTGAAGAGCATTTTGGCAAAGCTTGATTCAATTTAACTTAACTAATATACTACCGTACTGACTAAGATTCCGATTCATGTAGGGCTTTTTTTAAGATTCTACAAATTTGCTGTTTATGTGACCTTGAACCCTTGGCTTCCGTCAGTTCCCTGTGACAGTGCTACAGAACGGGGTCAAGATGACCAACGAGCCCCCGACTGGTCTGAGGCAGAACCTGCTGCAGAGTTACCTCAATGACCCAATCAGTGACGAGACATTCTACAAAGGATGCCCAGACAAGGAACATGTAAGATAATTATGTTTGCTTGTGTTAGAACAAATGTTATGCAAATGACACCAAAAAACATTCTTCTCTCATCTTATTTCTTGTATTGAACCTTAATTCAGTCATAATACAATTAATATTTATTTAGTCATCTATATTATGAAACTTTATTCAGTCAACTTTGTAGTAAAACTTTATTAAGTCAACTGTAATTATAAAAAAACTTATTCAGTCAATATAATTCAGTCAATATATGAGGAACCTTTATTTGGTTAATATATGATGAACCTTTTATCAGTCAATATATAATTAACCTTTATTCAGTCTATATATATAGATATATTGAACTTTGATTTGGTTAATATGTAACTCATTACATATAGAAATTAACCAATGTTAAGGCTGGCTTCAAGGGTAAAACTTCAATCTATCATTTGACTTTTGTGTCTTCCCAAAGAAGCGCTTGAACTTCTGTATCATCTTTAGCAATGTCGGTAACAACAAAATGTCAAGATTTTTCGTGTTTGGAACAAAAAATTGATATTTATTTTGCTTTTTCTTCTAAGCAATTGTAATAGTAGTGGATTGTGACAATTGCCTCAGCCTGAAAATGAATTGGGCCTATTCAAACGCCCACTCGAGCTTTTCTCAACAACATTGTTGTTCCGTTTAGTTTAAGCCTCTTGATCCCCTGTGGAACATAAGGCAGGAGCTCCAACAAACTCGATTCTAACTGGTCCTCCTTAGATCGGCAACACAGATAGAACTGTTGAAGTGTTGAACATCTAGTTATTTCTCTAATTCCACCTCTTGTCTGCTACGTACAGGGTTAAGTTTTCACTTCCCATTGGTCTCCTGAAGAATTCTACATATACAAATATGCAAGTTCCACTTGAGATTCAAAACATATACCTCCTGCTTATTACTTCAGAGAGCTAATGATTAATCTATGTGGCAAACCCTATGGAATTAAAAATGTGATGATTAATCATAAACTTTTACAGAATAATGTTGTGCCAATATTGACGAAATTATATGCATGTACATCGTATATCAAACTTTCTCTTTATGATTTTTTCCCTTGGTTTGTTAGAACTTTGAGAAGCTTCTGTTTGTTTGGTTTGTTAGAACTTCGAGAAGCTTCTGTTTGGGCTCTGTTTCTTCCATGGTCTGGTGCAAGAAAGGAGAAAGTTTGGTGCCCTGGGCTGGAACATTGCGTACGGCTTCAACGAATCTGACCTGAGGATTTCTGTTCGACAGCTACAGGTAAGAGGGAAAAGATTTAAAGACTGACAGAGATAGAGGATGGAAACAGAGGAGGGGATAGAGAGAGGAAGACAGAAAGAATGAGAGGAACAGAGAGATAGAAAGATAAAGGAAGACAGATGGACTGACAGAATGACAGACAGACAAACAGAAGGAAACAGTGTAGAAGAAAGGCATAAGATATATAAATAAAAGAGAAGAATGTGGAGAGGCTTGATAGTGTAGAATTGCTTCTTTCGCATTCACTCTGCTTCTCCCTGTGCCCATCTTACTTAATATCTAATTCCCCTTTTCTCTATTCAACCCATACTTTCACTATAAAATTGTGAGCATATAACACAATTCAGACTGCCACCGAGTATAAGATTTTTTTTGACGATTGAAATTGAACCAGTGAAAGTTGTAAATACCTATAATGATTGCTTGTGGCTTTTGAATGTAATACTGTATTGTGTCAACATTATATAATTATTACTCTTCTGTACATGTGACAATGGAAATTGTTAAGCGCACTGAGCATGATTGTTCATGGAAGTGCGCTATATAAATGCAATATATTATTATTATTATTGTTAAGATAAAATCGTTGATTGACAGACTAAAATGTAGAGGTGTGTATCCAACTCATTGAGTCAAATTTATCTTTTGATTCCTTCTTACTAGATGTTTATCGATTTGAAAGTGTGGTCATACAATATTACTACGAAAGTACGATACTACCTTCTTTTTTAATTCCTCCCCACCAGATGTTCATCAATGAGTATGAGGATGTTCCGTTTGACGCCATCACCTACATGACCGGCGAGTGTAACTACGGAGGTCGAGTGACGGACGACTGGGACAGGCGCTGCCTCCTCACTATTCTGGCCGATTTCTTCAACACCAGCATCGTCACGGACAGCAAGTACAAGTTTTCCCCCAGCGGCAACTACCACTGCCCGACCAAGATGGGCTACAGCGAAGCAGTGGATTTCATCAAGGTGAGTAATAATAGTAATAAATTACATTTGTTTAGCGCTTTCCATTTTCAGAATATTTTTAAAAATCTCAAAGCGCTTTACAGTGGATACACTAAATACGCATACATCATATCAATCAGCATGCAATTAAAAATTAAATATTAAAAGTTAAATCTTAACCAAACAATATACATAAGAGTAGAATTGCAAAGCCTGGCTGTGACTTGCATACCGTCTCTGTGATACGATTGTAGTGTAAGTCATTTTGCTACTTTAAAACTTTTGTATTTCGTTATTTTTGCTTCAAATTAGACACAGGTTTTTAATAAAGATAAAGCAAAAATCTACCAGAGCATTTTTAATCTGAAAGTTTAGTTAGTCCATTCATGGATATTTTTGTCCAGTGTGTAAAAAAAAATTACACACAGCAAAAAAAAAAAATTAATTTAACTCAATGCTACATTTCCTGATATGAGACTAATTTTGCCCCCAACTGGTTAGTTTAGAGTCAATACATAACATGATCAGCTAAGACAAAAAGTCATGGTATTCCTGGAATGTTTCTGTCTGACACTTCGCAAAATTGCAAGACATGTCAAATAAACAAAACAAAGGTAATATGTGCATAAACGTATAAAACAAAAACATTTGTATGACACCTAGCCATTAAAAGATATTAGAATGAAGTCCTTGTATCAAATGACTTGATTGGCTAAACAACCTTGTTCAACCTTTCATCATACATACAAATGGTCAATTTGTAATCAATTTTTCAGCAGAATGAAAATAGTAAAAGTACACAATAAGAAGATGCCTTACGCATTCAGTGATGATTTAAATGCGCAAAGGAAAGTAGTCCCTGAGAGATAAAGGAATCACCGTTGCTACTAGTATAATGCATCAACTGTGTTAGGACATCATGGGCACAACATAGCTGTTACCGTGCTGACGTGCCGTAAAAACAACTCACTCACTCACTCACTCACTCACTCACTCACTCACTCACTCACTCACTCACTCACTCACTCACTCACTCACTCACTCACTCGTACACAGCGGAGTAATAGTAATCTGTCTCTAAACTCCGTGCCTCCCAAACCCCAGAATCTCCCGGCCACTCAGCACCCAGAAATCTTCGGCATGCACGAGAACGTAGACATCTCCCGGGAGCTTCAGGAGACACGTCTGCTGTTTGACTCGTGTCTCCTGACGATCGGAGGACAGGGTGGTGGTGGTGGCAGCACAGACGAGGCTCTGGCAGACATAGCCACAGACATTCTCTCTAAGGTAGGCTCTCACAGACATTCTCTCTAAGGTAGGCTCTCACTCTCACAGACATTCTCTCTAAGGTAGGCTCTCACAGACATTCTCTCTAAGGTAGGCTCTCACAGACATTCTCTCTAAGGTAGGCTCTCACAGACATTCTCTCTAAGGTAGGCTCTCACAGACATTCTCTCTAAGGTAGGCTCTCACAGACATTCTCTCTAAGGTAGGCTCTCACAGACATTCTCTCTAAGGTAGGCTCTCAAGACATTCTCTCTAAGGTAGGCTCTCACAGACATTCTCTCTAAGGTAGGCTCTCACAGACATTCTCTCTAAGGTAGGCTCTCACAGACATTCTCTCTAAGGTAGGCTCTCACAGACATTCTCTCTAAGGTAGGCTCTCACAGACATTCTCTCTAAGGTAGGCTCTCACAGACATTCTCTCTAAGGTAGGCTCTCATAGACATTCTCTCTAAGGTAGGCTCTCACAGACATTCTCTCTAAGGTAGGCTAGCATACCTCCAACTAAAGTACAACCCATAGAAAGTACTTTAAAGTTGAAGGAAAAGTTTAATTAGTAACCGTTTTACTTTTGAAAAGGTTGATATCATTTGGTTGGATTTTTCTTAGTTATTTATTGAGGAATACTTAAGGCTGTGATTGTTCTAAGCTGCCATGATCCTGAAGACTTTAAATTTTCAAAACTACGTTATATTTGGGTCCTCAATGTGAAAATCTTAGTAAATCATGCACACAATATTTCACCTTTGTTTTTCAAAACATCTTTGAAGAGTTCCATACATTACAGAGATTCAAACCTGAAAATATCTACGTATGTCAATTCATAGCACTACCCACTGGGCCACTTATGCCTCCAGATGCTCAGATCTAGTTTTGCCTTTTCACATCACAAAATTTAAAACATATTACTTACGTGCACACTATTTCGGGAAATATTTTAGAATTTATCAAAGTGCATTGCTTTGATTTTTGTTATTTTAATGTAAGCTATTGGTTTATTTGTGCTTGTTTCTTTACAGTATTTTTCCTCACCTCAGTTTTTATATGATTTGCTGTATCTTTCTGTCTTTGTACCTTCATCATGTCTTTGGGTCTTTGTATCCTCCCGTGGTCTTTCTCTGCCCACTCTCTTTATTATGTTCCTTTGTTGTTGTTAGCTTAGATGTGATTGGGCGTGTGTTGGCCAATCAGCACACAAGGCACGTCAAGCGATCCCGATCCCCTGACCAAGAGCGCATTGACTGGTCAGTTGGGATAAGACATGGTCAGTGGTTGGACTTCCTGGGTCTGAACCTCTATTGAATTGTTCATACATTCCTGTTCTTAAATTTCTTGATGTTATTTCTAAGTGCTATTTTATGTCCGATGTGCTGAGATCGCCTTGAGGCAAACTCTTTAAAAAAAAATTTTAACTACATTTAATATACAATAACTAGTCTTTGACCTTGTTCCCCCAGCTGCCTAACAACTTTGACATCGAGCAGGCCATTAAGAAGTATCCGGTCGTGTACAATGAGAGCATGAACACAGTACTCGTGCAGGAGATGGAGAGGTTCAATAAGTAAGTTCTCCCTCTTTCAACGTAAAATTGGCAGATGTTAGTCTTGGGACCTGCCCACACTATAGCCTATAGCCTATATGGTGCTGATGTTTGAAGCTAATTGGGAAACTAAAACTAAAAAGATTTTTTTTTATGTATTCTACATTGTGCTGCCCGAAACAATCATACTAGAACTAGATGCATAAAATAATAATATTAAAACAAAGCAAAAAACTAAAGATGCTAGATAAAATTTTACATGTACATATATATTGCTGTATTATGGGCTGATGAAAAGACACTTGACAAACTCTGGAAGGAAAACAACAAAGATACAAAGAAACAAAACTGAAAATCATAAGATCTTGCATATTCCCCATTGCCATATATTTTGAGTGAAGGTCCACAATTTAGACTATATAATGCTTACATTGGACGCTAAACAACGAACTTTTACTAATAATCTCATTTCGTTTATCCTCCCTTTAAAAAAAAAATCATAAGATCTTTCATATTCCCCATTGCCATATATTTTGAGTGAAGATCCACAATTTAGACCACCGTATATAATAATGCTGACATTGGACGCAGAGCAACAAATTTTTACTAATAATCTCATTTCCTTTATCCTCCCTTTTCTTATACCCCCCCCCACACACACACACCCTCTCCAGACTTTTGTCGGCCATCCGCTCGAGTCTGCAGAACATTCAGAAAGCCATCAAGGGTCTCGTGGTGATGTCCGCCGACCTGGAAGCCCTGGCCGGCAGCCTGCTGATTGGTCGACAGCCCACAATGTGGACCAAGGTTTCCTACCCGTCCCTGAAGCCTCTGGGAAGCTACATCAACGACTTCCTGGAGAGACTCAAGTTCCTAACGGTGAGCTTGCCCGTGATAGCTTGTGATAGCTTGCCTCGTGATAGCTTGGTTTTACACTTGAAGGCAACATTGGAAAAACCAGATGTGTCACAAATTTGGATAAATTTAGTATTGCACCTTTTCTTACGAAGCAGATCTTTTTCTTGCATTTCCAGAAGGTATTTTATTCAAAATCTGTTTTTTTAGGACTGAAAAGGTTCTAGGTAGATTCTGCAGAAACTGATAAATAGAGAGCATTTTGAAACTTAAAATTGAATTTTCTTGAAAATTGTTTAATGTGACTTGTTTGGGTTTTCCATTGTGGTCTTCACTTGCATGTTTATGAATTAAATTGAGTTTCATGATAAACTAATTCAGTATTATCAGCCGCTTTTCCTGGTTCACACCGCCGTAAGATTAAGACCATGAGACTTTTTACCGTCTCATGATTTATTTTAAAATTTGATTTACGAGTCTAATTTAATACTGAAAATTTCTGTCTCCATACGTGAAATGTGGGGTAGCAGTGATTCAGTTCATAAGTGAATTATTCTCATAAAATAATATCTAGTTATCATGAAGAAAATATGAACAAAATTTCACTAGGGTTGTTTATTATATTCGTTCAATTTGAATGTAAGCTTAACATTTTTGGTAATATTTTTTGTTCTTCTCTCAGCAATTATATCTTCCTTTTGCATATATTGATCTCATCTAGACTTATTCTGAGAGATTATCACTTGTAAAAATTGGCGTCCTTATTTTTACGCTTTCTGAAAGGTTTCTTCTTCTATCTCTGCATTGGGAAAGAAAGAGTTAGCTGTTAGCTATGTTTTCAGTAGATTTTATACCTATTAGTACATTTTACTGAATCGGCAAAGCTATACCCTCAGGATAGTTCCGACCCAGCTCGTACAGTTTGATATTTACTTGAAGCTATTCAAACCTCAACCCAGCAATATTGAAAGAGGATTTTAGACCCAGGTCCCCCTTACCTTTAAAAAAAAAAAGTTATCAATTTACAACTTTACTAAATCAATTTGGCAATATCCACAGTAGATTGTTGAACAAATTTCAGATGTCTTGATATTATGATGTGAAAAAGTTTTTTTGTTTTTTTTATTACTCATATAATTATATCCTCAGTGGAGGCAAACTGGCACAAGTAAGCTTTGGTTCCCAATAGAGAGGTCCCTTGTTAGAAACCCATGATCAGCCAATCATTTATTTTCCCAGCTTTGTCTCCCCCTGGCTGGATGTCAGTATATTGTTAATGTTATCGGCTGAGAGAAAAAGTCATGGCAGCCTGTCTATGTGTAAAATCATCCACAATATAGTCCATTAAGTGCTGACACTGGACGCAAAAAAGCAAAGAAATGCCACGCCTCATGCCTTGATTTGATTCCTCCACAGCTGTGGTACGACAATGGAAAGCCGGAGGATTTCTGGGTCTCTGGTTTCTTCTTCACTCAAGCCTTCCTAACGGGCGTGATGCAGAACTTTGCGAGGAAGTACACCATCCCCATTGACACGCTGGCCTTTGACTTTGAGGTGAGTTGACTGCTCACTGTGCTAGCTATGAACTTACTCGTGGAGGGGCAAACTGACTTGGGTGATAGAGAGTTGGTCTCCCAATTGGGAGGTACCGGGTTTGAAACCCACGGTGTGTAAAAAATGTATTTGTCCAATTTAATACCCTAAATGTTGGGTTGGTGTCAGTATAATGTGACCGGCGGAGACAGGAGTCTAAGTATCCCCAGCACCATGTATGTGTGGCAGCACGTAAAATTGCCAGGCATTAGTCTTGGGACCCGTCCACAGTATTGCCTATGTAGTGCTAACTTTAGACGTTAACCAACAAACATAATAAGGTAATATAGTTGCTTAGAATACCAGTTGTATAGGAGACACAAGCGGATTCACAGACTTAGCATCTTTTCCACACACCCCCGCCCTAGTAACAGGTTAAAGATTTATATATCATTAATATAGAAAACACACTATTGTAAGGAAGATCACTTTGATTTCTTATCATGGTTGGGCTGTACAATCTGATCCAATCCTTCAGGATATCTTGAAGGAACTCAGCTCTCTACAAAGAAAAAATAAAATAAAAAAAAACTTCTCTCAGTCTCTTTCCCTTTGCTTGTCCTCCTGTTTAGGTTCTGGTCCACGATCGCATGGAGAAGGCGCCGGAAGACGGGGCATACATCTATGGTCTCTTCCTGGACGGCGCACGCTGGGACAAAGAGAGGTAACTCCTAATCTTAGTGAGGAAATAAAAAAAAAATATGACCAGGGTTTTTTTCCAGTCTGTCTCTTTGTCTGTCTGTCTATCTGTCTGTCTGTCTGTCTTCTCTCTCTCTCTCTCTCTCTCTCTCTCTTCTCTCTCTCTCTCTCTCTCTCTCTCTCTCTCTTCTCTCCTCTCTCCTCTCTCTCTCTCTCTCCCTCCCTCCCTTCCTCTCTTCCTTGCTCCCCTCCCTACCTCCCTCCCTCCTCTTCACTCATCCCAACCTTATTCTCGTCTCCCAGCGGCTGTCTTGAGGAGCAGAAACCGAAGTTTTTGAACGAGCCTGTCCCGGTCATATGGCTCAAGCCACTCACACTAAAGGAGTTTGACGAATCGAACCGCCGCTACAAGTGCCCAGTGTACAAGACATCTGAACGTAAGGGCGTGCTCTCTACCACTGGCCACTCGACCAACTTTGTGCTGGCCATCTGGCTCCCGACCAAAAAGCCGGTCCAACACTGGGTCAAGCGAGGCTGCGCCTGCCTCTGCCAGAAAGACGACTAGATCTGGTCTTAGATAACGTGTACGGGTGAAAACTGTGTGTGTGTATGGCAGGGGGAGGGGGGTGTACTATAGAACAGCAAGAAATTACAAATACTTTTCTCTGCCAGAAAGACAACTAGATCTGGACTTAGACAACGGTGAAAAGTGTGTGTGTGTAAGGCAGGGGGAGGGGGGGGGGTTGTACTATAGAAAAGCAAGCAAAAGTACAAATACTTTTCTCTGCCAGAAAGAAGACTAGATCTGGATGTAGATTTTGTCTTTAAAAAGGGGAGAGGGGTCTTAAAAAGCTATAGACCAGCTAGCAAAAATACAAATACTTATCACTTCCAGAAAAAAAACTAGATCTGGATTTAGGTTTTGTAGACAGGGTGTCTTTAAAAAGGGGAAAGGGGTCTTAAAAAGAGGAGGGGGTCTTTTAAAAAAAAAGGGGAGGGAAGGACTATAGACCAGCTAGGGAAAATACAAATACTTATCTCTGCCAGAAGGACGACTAAGTCTGGATGTGGATTTAGATTACGTGGGCAGATGGATGGCAGGATGTGTGTCTAAATATCAAAATAAAATAAAAAGTGTAAAAGGTGAATAGGGAGGAGTGGCTTCAAAGGGTCCAAAAGAATTCTAATACAAGGAGATAGTATAGTGAACGATGATGATGATGATGATGACTCGGGTATGGAGTTTGTAATTATTTTTGTAGAGCACTTTTTTTTTCTTTTTTGTTTTACTTTTAAAGGGCAGTTTGTTTACTGTGGTATACATAATGAGGCATACATATACTTTTTTATGTATATTTTCTATAATTATAATTTGTGTAAATTTTTCAGAGTCAAAAAGCCTTACTAAGTCTTTTTTTTTAACGTCTCATGACTCAATTCATTTTTTTTTATATTACAGTTGGCCATGATATAACTGTACATGTAAATCAATTTTTTCAATAGCTATTTACCACACTTTACAGTATTGCCAGCCTTATGTGATATATATTGGATTTTAAAAAATTGTATTTCAGTGTAAAATATTTGGAAGTTTATGGACTAGGGCACTTACAAAATTCATTTGGATTTATAAATGCATTTTTTTTTGTGCAAGGCACTGTTATTGTTATTTTGTTTTGATAATAAGCAATTACATGCTTGTATTTGTTTATGGAACGAACACAGCTGTGATACTCTCATATATATGAGTTGTTTAATATATAATTACTTTTTTTATAAACTGCTTTAATTCTTAAAATGTAAACACTTTCCATGTATTATTAGAGACATTTGAATTGGTTTTGATAGATTGTTACAATCAACTAAAAGCAATTTCCAAGAAACAATTATTCTTGCGTTTTGCATAAATGAAGTTGGCATATTTATGGAACAATGTCGTCTGGCTTTTTTGTGCAGTGCATTATTAATTTTTTTACAATTTGTATTGTATATGAAATGACAAAAAAACTATTGACCTTGCCTGGAATAATTCTTTCACTTTTATCACAATTTTTAAACCAACCAATACAAGCAGCTCGCCTTGAAAACACCTTCAAGTAACAATTTAGTTTTTTTTTTTCTTTACAAATCAGATATTATATAAGAAACTGTACATTTTCACTAACTGTGATTCTGTTTAAACACATTGTAAAAATTAATGAGGTTTCTAATGTCTTCACAAATTATTAGGTATTTTATAGAGAGTTACTAATTGTAAGATTAGACATAAAGGCGATTGGAAAAGTTGACAAAATGTAAATAAAAAAAAAACTGTTCTGTAACGGAGCTGCTGTTTGTTTTATTTTTACTATTTATTTGTTTTTATGTGTTGAGAAGAACAAAAAGAAGTATTTACATACATACATACATACATACATACATACATACATACATACATACATACATACATACATACATACATCACACAATACATACATACACAAACATACATACATACATACATACATACATACATACATACATACATACATACATACATACACACACACATACATTTTTTTATTGTTTACGGCTTGGAATAGTTATAATTAAGACACTGTTGATGAAGAGTACTAATGTATAATCTAAGGAGAAGTTAGATTTTCCTTAATATTTTGTTCTTTTTAAGGTTATAACCATATTCCTTATATTTAAAACATGAGGAAACCCCCACATAGGCTACTGATGTAAGTCCTTATGTATCTATCTTGCATAATTCGAAAAAGGGAGGGAGGGGGGGCAGATTTCTTGTGAATGGGATGCTGTTGTTTGTTGTTTGCTTGTTGTTGTTTTTTTCTTTTCTTTTTTTTTTTGTTTGATTTGTTTTTTGTTTTGTTTTTTTTGGATAATTCATTTAGATCTAGACTTATGTTAATCTTAAAGTGTGCGGTATTAAATAACAAGACCTTTTCTTGGTTTTGCCATTTCTAGGTTGTCAACTGTGTAGACCTTATTTTTATTAGTGTATGTTTATATCTAGTAGGACTTTTACAAAATGTTGCTGTTTATCTAGATCTTGATATAAAAATATGCTAAAGTTATTGATGTTGACAGTCTCGATTTATTTTGGGTGTTTTCTTGTTGTTGTTTTCAGTTTTGAAGAACGTAGATCTAGATTTCTATATCTAGAATAGGCCCTATTGATTTATAATTTAATTTTTTATTTTATTTATTTATTTATTTATTTATTCATTTATTTATTTTGTGGAAACACAAAATCATCTAGATCTAGATCTGTACAATAATGAATGATACTGGTTAACATTATGTAGAAAACAGAGAGCTCAAACAGTAGGTTATGTTATCAATAATCGATGAAAAGAATGCGTTTCGTAAAATAAAAACTAAAAAATATTAATAGTTAAGGCCTACCTCTTAAAGATTTAGGAAGAGGGATTTTCACAATTTTTTCAATACTATGATTTTTTTACCTTGAAATGTACCAATTTTAATTTTAAACGGTTTTAATAGATTAAACAATATATAATTTTATTCTGAACTTAATTTGAAAACAGTATTCGACTTTTAAAATTTGGAAATCTGTTCAACGTGGGGATACTCGTTTATTTTTTAACGTCTTGGTTCAACTGCAACAGTCCATGGCCATGACCAATCTTAAAAGGTTAAAAGGGAGGGGATGGGTGAGGCATTTATTTTTGGACGCCTTGGGGTAACCTACTACATAAGGTTTCCTCATTTTTCAAAAAATAGATCTAGAGTAGCTTTACAGTTTCGAAAGAATTATTCACGAATTGTAATAAGTCTAAACATTTATAATCTTACAAGCATTCACTAAATTCAGAATTACAAAACCACCAATTTATGCGAAACTAATTGAAAGTCTGGTTAGCAGACAATAGATAACCCAAGAGACATTCCACTATATAAGGGAAACAAGTCGTATTTCTTAATCCAAATTAAATATTGGTTTGGTTGTTTCCCTTTGAGAATTTCGACATAAAGATTAATAATATTAGCCTATACATACTATATAAATCATAAAATAACAATATCACAGCTCGAGTTGCTGAATGTATGTATAATTAATAGTATATAAGAAAAATCGTATCTTATGTAAACTTTATAAATTATACATACAAAAAATAGTACACACAACAAAAATGAATGAGAAAATAAAAACATAGAAACTATTAAATAAAAATATTCTAGTCAAGTATAAAATTTAAGAATTGCGTTAAATGGTTTCTATGTCAAAATCAATTATTGATTAAATGTTCATTTTTTAAAAGATATATCGAGTCAAAAAAAAATTCTGGGTCACAAGGGAATTTAAAAGTAAATATGATCCCAACTTCTGTTTAACTCCCTGTCATTATACTGTTTGATTTTTTTATTATTTTTTTTTCCTTGTGAATGGGATGCTGTTGTTTGTTGTTTGCTTGTTGTTGTTTTTTTCTTTTCTTTTTTTTTTGTTTGCTTTAGTTTGTTTTTTTTTTAATTTAGGATTTCGCCCGTATTTATAGAATCCCTGAAAAGTTATGTCGCCAATTTTTGTCGGGAAGAAGAACCGAAATACAATAATCGGGATCCAAATAAGAGCTTTAAAAAAATTATTTAAAAAAAACAACTAAAAAAAACACGACATATAATAATATTATGTCTTGATGACGAAGATATCTGCCGACCCGCAGAAAACAACCAGTGACTGTTAGAGCATTGATTTTACTGTTGATTCCCCCAACAATTGATTTTACTGTTAATTCCCCCAACAATAGGCCACGCAGTTTTAAGATATTTTTCAAACTAAGCTAGACCATAAGAAAAACGGAAGAAATAGGAATCAACAATCTTATAGAAACATACAAGATAAATACCTAAGCTGTGAAAGAATGTCTCACACACCACATTTCCATTAAAATCTTAACTAAGAACTATTTTATATAGCAGAAAAAAAATCAGCACCCATCATTTAAATAGTTTTCAGATAACCGGGTTCTAGATCTTGGCCTATGTGTTCTATTTTGAAACTTTTTCACCAAAAAGATCTAGATTAAAATATTCTTGCCAATACCAACTATACGTAACATCAAAAGCTACTACATCAGTACATGTACATAGAACACTGCTGTTATAGCAACAAAGAGAAGAACAACTGCTGCTTCAACTATTGTCACTGCTGCTGCTGCTACTAGTACTAGCCTACTGTAATGGCTACTACATGTACTACTTTTACTACTGCCACTATCACTGCTGCTATTAGTACTAACCTTCTGTAATGGCTACTACATGTACTACTTTTACTGCTGCCACTATCACTGCTGCTATTAGTATGTTGAAATGTTTATCTAAAGGTCAACCAGCATATGAGCAATATGAGACAGATCCTGACTGGATCCCCTCTGTCAAGATGGGACATGACATGAAGAGAAATGTGGCCGCGTCTTCTTCAAAGCATTACCGGGCTGAGGGTAGAAAAAAGAGGAAGAAAGACATTGAAGCGGCCACCTCCCTTTTGGAACTAAGTGCCTCTGTAAGTTTTCATTGATAGCCTACACAGTCTGTGCTTCGTAGCACTTGGCCCTATAACATTTTGTGGCAAAATGGAACAGCCTTCTCACTTGCCCAACCTTTTTGTTCCATAGACTACAACAGTCATTTTCAATCTTGTTCATTGCTCTAGAGTTTAATTTATGCTTAATTAGTTCATATATTATATTTCCAGGATTGATAGTCCCTACCCCACCTACACACTCACCATGTTTTTCACTTTTCAGTCTTACACTGATAATCTTTTTTTGTCTTTTCACACACCCTCTTTAACTTTCTTTCCCTTTCCTTCTCTGTTTTTACCTCTTGCCCCTCCATCTCCTTTTTATTATCTTGATTTTGCAACTGTTTAGTTATGAGACTTAATCTTTTCACATCCCGTGATTTTAAGTCTAGATTCCTTCTGTGCACAGTATAATGGGAGATTCGAAAAAAAATTGAAAAGGTCAAAGGTTTGCTATTTGTTATATTGAAATGGAAAGTGTGCGGATCAATACAAAAAGGTGCTAGCAGAAAATTTATTAATGATAATAAGGCACGATTTTAAAAAAATAGAAAAGGCCCTCAAACTGACAAACAGACAGATGGTACGACAAACATGGCGTGTAAAGTACGTCATTATAACGTCTGCGCCAGCTTTTGTCACCGCCGGCTTAGTTGGGTTTTTTTCTCCATCTTTATAACAACAACAACAACATCAACAACAACATCAACAACATCACCGAGCAAAACAGCAAAAACTTCGCGGGAAGTGCTGAGTCTGACAAAGGAGCGTAACTCTGTCGCAACAGTGATGGCCCTTTAATGATCGCCCCGCACGCGAGATCTATGCTGGTGTTGACACAAGCATGGAGGTACGCAGAAAGGGATGACAAGTAGGCCAGGTCATATAGACCCTTCCAGTGTGACGTCACGCATTGTTAATTTGGTTGCAATCCGCCATATTTGAACAAAAGATCGGATCTACGACTATAATCTCTATACAAAAAAATCTACACTCACAACAGAATAATGCCAAGTTTTTGTGCTATTATTGGCTGTACAAATGACCACAAAAGTGGAAAAAGGTTTTTTTCAATACATTCTGTAAGGGCTAGAGAGGGGGAGGCAACAAAAGAGCTTCTAGAAAGAAGAAGGCGACTGTGGATGAAAGCGATAAATAGGAAAGGCCTCGAGTCGAACACAGTGAAACCTTACCACCGTGTCTGCTCTGATCACTTTATTTCAGGTGAGTTAACCTTTGATTAAAAAAAAAGTATTTTCCACTGTTATCTATAAAATACCGATTTATTGAACCATAGGAATTTAGGATAGAAAGTGACTCTTTTATCATTAGCTAGATCTAGATCTATGACCAGGGTCTGTTGTCAGTGTTGATCATATCCACTGTCATTTAGATCTAGATCTAGATCTTACCTCTCTCCTTATAAATTTAATATTGCCAAGATCTAAAGAAAGATTAATACTAATTACTAAGTTAATTAGGCCTAAATTAATTGCAATATACAGCGTTTATGCCCATTATTTAGACGGATGCATTGTAACACAAGTGTTACATTTGGACAAAACACAATATTATACTTTTGATTACTAAAGTAAGTTTCCATGAATTTTTATTATTGAAATGATAGTAGAAAAACTATTATAAAACACCTATTTTTACTTTAAACCTTGAAACATCAGTCCTTATATGGAAGACTTCCCAAACAGACTCTCCCTCCACAATAGTATTCTGTTGATCTATGTTAAGGTTTTATGTTGCTCAATTTACCTTCCACTCTTCCCAACATAATGACAAATGGATTGATTGAAGATGTAAAATGATGGAAGCAATCTCAAATATCCTAACACTGTTAATAGATGTATTAGCATAATTATGCCTATATAAATCTACAACATATAACCATATGTTGAAATGTTTATCTAAAGGTCAACCAGCATATGAGCAATATGAGACAGACCCTGACTGGATCCCCTCTGTCAAGATGGGACATGACATGAAGAGAAATGTGGCTGCGTCTTCTTCGAAGCATTACCGGGCTGAGGGTAGAAAAAAGAGAAAGAAAGACATCGAAGCGGCCACCTCCCTTTTGGAATTAAGTGCCTCTGTAAGTTTTCATTGATAGCCTACACAGTCTGTGCTTCGTAGCACTTGGCCCTATAACATTTAGTGGCAAATTGGAACAGTGTGTGTTTGTGTCTTTTTTTGTCTTTTCACACACCCTCAACTTTCTCTCCCTTTCCTTCTCTGTTTTTACCTCTTGCCCCTCCATCTCCTTTTTATTATCTTGATTTTGCAACTGTTTAGTTATGAGACTTAATCTTTTCACATCCCGTGATTTTAAGTCTAGATTCCTTCTGTGCACAGTATAATGGGAGATTCGAAAAAAAATTGAAAAGGTCAAAGGTTTGCTATTTGTTATATTGAAATGGAAAGTGTGCGGATCAATACAAAAAGGTGCTAGCAGAAAAGCATATCAACCCACACATTACCATTGTGCGGGGCAATGATAAAGGTTAAGTAATTGTTGTATTATCAATTTTTATCGCAACACAAAAAATTTATTTGTCAGCAAAAATAAAAAATTATAAAAGCGGTTTGGTTCAAATTGGCTTATTTTAATTGATTCTTAAAGGTGCAATTTTGACGCAACTTTAGCCACTTTGTAATTCAATTACAACTTTCTGCAGGATGAATCTTAAATAAATGAGTCAAGTCAGTTTTTTTTTATATTTTGTACAAAAAATTTTAATTCATAATTCTCAACAAAAATAAGCTTTTCATATAATCAAGATTAATCTTAATTGTTATGAATTCATTTCTAAAGCCATGTTTTTGGGTTTATAACAGAAAACTGGAACGCGATGGAACAATATGACAACCAACAAATAACAGTACACTGTGTCCAACCACAATTAGGTCACTGGGCAGAAAATTTAGGACACCTCCTGTTTGAATGTATGTCTACATGTTTGACTTTTTACATCAAATGCATACTTCTAATCTGTCTGTCTTGATTACCCCCCCCCCCTTTTTCAGGACATCCAAGTTATAGTAGATGAGGACACACCCCTGAGTTTAACTGCAGAGGGACCCCAAACTCATAGAGATGTAGCATGTCAAACAGAAATAACAATAATGCCAGAACAACTAAATGCTATGACATGCCCAATTGTCAACCTTAAAGAGAAATCAACAGACTCTGAGATGAATTTGTCTAAATTTGAAAATAATACAAAAAATGTTAAGTTTTAAACCGGTTTAGCCGAATGGCATACTTGAAACAGTCTTTGTATTTTTATAACCCCTCTTCTACCCAGAGGTGCTCAAAACTCCCTTAGCCCCTTTCAGGAAATTTTGATAACTCTGATAAAATTGAGATTAGGCTGTCCCTACCAACTTTTAGCTGATATGTTTCATGTGTCTGTTTCTACTGTGTCGTCTAAATTTGACAGAGTTTTAAATGTAATGCATCATAATTTAAAGTATTTAAATCATTAGCCAGAAAGACAAGTCCTGGAAAAAAGACAAAGCCATTAGATTTTGTTAGACAGTTTGGGAAGAGGGTTGCTGTTATTATTGACTGCTTTGAAATATTTATTGAGAGACCGTCAAATATTAAGGCAAGGGCACAGACATATTCTAATTATAAAAGTCACAATACTGCTAAATATTTAATTGGTATGACGCCACAGGGAAGTATTTGTTTTGTATCAGAGGGTTGGGGTGGGAGAACTTCAGACAAACATATAACTTTAAACTCGGGTTTTTTAGATAAGCTAGATCTATAGGCGATATTGTTTTAGCAGATAGAGGCTTTGATATTCATGACAGTGTGACATTAATGTGTGCTGAATTAAAAATACCAAATTTTACTAAAGGTAAAAAACAACTTCCTGCGTTAGCTATTGAAAACACTCGTAAACTTGCTCATCTACGTATACGTGTAGAAAGGGTCATGGGGAACATGCAAAACAAATATTATATTCTTAATGGTATAATACTAATTGACTTTTTAAGCAGTGCAGAAACAGAAACAACTACTTTAGAACAATTCGTTACTGTCTGTGCTTGTCTAACAAATTTGAATCCTTCAGTTGTACCTTTCACATAGCCTGTAAATTTAAAGTTTAATGTTAACAGAAATATGACTTTATTACTATATTGTAGAAATGTTTATCAAATACTGTACTTTCCTATTTGAAATAACATGTGTACACCTGTAAACACTGTTTGTATGTTATAATATAAACATATTTTGGAAACCATCAAATTGAATTAAAAGATACGAAATCTCGATTAGATCGAAATCTATAGTAGAGATCTTGATCTAGACAGAGGTAGATTAGATCTAGCCTATAGATTCTATAGCGTGAGTGAGTGAGTGAGTGAGTGAGTTTATTTTACGGCACGTCAGCACGGTAACGGCTATGTTGTGCCCGTGATGTCCAAAGACAGTTAATGCATTATACTAATAGCAACGGTGACTCCTTTGTCTCTCTCAGTAGTAAAAATATAACAATTGTGCGTCAAAAGTTTGGTTATAAGTGAAGGGTATATACAGTAGTTTAAAAGATCCATGTGTAGGACTATCACAGTTAAATTTTATTTATACACAAATATCCTTCAGGTACCTAAGTATGCGCTGATTCTATAGCTATACTACGAAATAATACACCATCTCTAAATCAAGCTTCTAGTTCTAGGTATCTGGATCTAGACCCTAGACTATGATTCTAATATATTCAAGCCAGGGAAAGACAACACCACTGTCAATGTTGTTCATCCTTGACGAAGTTAGGTGAGATGAAATTTAAAACATATTTATGATTATCATGACTTAAATTAGACTAAATGTATTGTCATTGGCCATCAAAGGAAAGACAATGCAAATTTCAATTATCATCTCAAACAGTGCACACATGTAACTGCATATATATTTGCATGGCATTATGATAAAAAACTATAATGGAAATTTAAACATAAATAATCACCTACATGTAATTTTATTATTTGGTTTGCATGTATCATGAAGTCATTTCAAAATGTTCACATATGATAAATTTTGACTGAATAAATTGTCATTTGATAGCAAAGAAAAAGAAATGCATATCAGTCATAATTCATTAATTGAAATAGTATACTGTGCATTTATGTATTGTTCATTGTTTATACAATACAAACATAAATTGGAAACTAAGTTTGAATAAAAATATAAAATATTCATGATGATCATGACGAGACTAGTATTCTTGTATTCATTTTTTGTTGCATTTAGATTTTTTTTCTACTTTTCTCCTCTTATTCTTAGGTTTACATGTATCATAAAACCATTTACCTTTTGGTTCACGGATGAGCCCTACACATTTAAAATGAAACCATTCATACTTACAATCGTCACTTTCACACTGAATCATCATCAAATCTGACAGTCTCCTGACAAATACAATATTTGTTGGCACTCCCTTCATTAGTATCAAGACAATGTAGAGATGTAGCTTTGGCTTTATTTGAATAATAATATGCCACAACCTCTGGTAAAATAACCATCTTAAAAAAATTATCAGAAATAGCAATATAAGGAGTGATAAACTCTAAATCAAAAAGAACTCTCTCAAAAAAATAATCTTTACATGTCCATACAAAAAAATCACAGAAATCTCTCTTTGTAACAAACATTTGAAGCTGAATTTGAAAATTAAATTTGTGAGACTTTTTTAACGTCAAGCGGGAGCAATTATTAGAAGACAAGAAAAAATCTGTAGAAACAGTAGCAGCTTCTTTTAAAAACATTTCACGTGCTGTAAATGGGCACTTAATTTCTAGACAACCCGATCCACAACAGTCGCAGCTAATTAGGCCATCAGGTGCTGCAGCAAGAAAAGGCTTTTCTGGGCACAGATGAAGACCTGATGTCATTAAAGAAAATCCAAGCTGATCTGCCTGTACAATTTTTATATAAGCTTGTCTAGCTTCTTCTTCTCTATTTAACCCCCATGATGTGGCCATACTGGAGAAAGGTTTAGGTTTGACAAGTAGGTCTAGTAAAGATATAGAAGGAGATTGTATGTTAGTGTGACCCACAGCATGTAAATTAGAAGCTGTAATTCTACCTTTTCGAAGGTCGTGCCAAATCCTTTTCTTGCTTTGCCCCACAGTACTCATCTCAACATCATGAGCCTGCTGCTCTGACACAGCATTGGATAACTGTGCAAACTCCCTGAATGGTCTCTAGATTTGATCCAATTAAATCTGCTCTATGAAAGGGTGAAAGGGAACATGGAAATTTTTTATCGGGCACAAAGGAGTCCTGATGTCTAGCTGAGACTGAGAGAACAACTGGTTTCTTCATAGACTGTGAAAGTAGATCTAAAAATTTAAGTTTTTCGTCATCAGACGCTAATTTTGCTGACTGTTTTGGTCGGACTGCCTTAACAGCATAATTATTCAATAATTTCATTTGGCTTTCCGCAGTTGTAAATAATGTCTCTTTAAGTCTCATGGCTTCTACCTTAGACTTTGAGGGTGCAGTCCAATAGGCAGGCACACCAGTGACAGTGACTTTTTCAGCCAAACGGTGTGACCCCTCCACAAAAAAGTAGTGATGCCACATGGGTGCAGGTCTCCCCCAAACCAGCCATGCAATCGCATGGGCAGACACAATCTTTCCATCTCCCTCCACATATGCCCAAGGAGACAGTGGTTTATCAGCCAGCTTCTGAGAATCATATTCACAAAACCACTATGAACAAATTTGATATTAACACTGATATATAGCGAACCTGCAAAATATTAGCAGCCCATCAGAATGACAAGAATATCATAATAAATATTGACGATTTTTTTCATTTTGTTGATGATTAGCATTAGCACACAAAAAATGTGTGCTGTTGTGCTAATAATTTTTTTTATGTAGACTGGAAAGCTAATGTTACATGGGAAGTTGGTGTTGAATTTGTAGATTCTGAAAGGATGAGAAGTCACAGAAAAAGTTACAGTAATAAAACATTTTCATCTTGAAACTGAAGAATATTAATTTCATAATTTCATTTAGCTGCACTTGAAAATATATGTAACTTACCTTCCCTGTGACAACTGTGCTTGAAGTTTTGGTTTTGTATACACAAACACCCCACACCCAGCCATATACGCTTGGTTGTAAGCTCCTAGACTCTTGTAGGCCTAGATTTTAGTTGAAATAAAAGGAAGGCTTAGATTCCTTACTAACACAGTATTAGGTGGTGCTAATGGTGATAAAAGATTTTTTTAATCAGCACACAAAAATGGTGCATTAATCAATACACACTTCATTAACATAGATTAAATAAAGGTCTAGAAGTCAAAGGGCTAATCTAGATCTATGTAACCTTATAATTTTTATATAGATCTAAAAGTTTCTAGGGCATGTGCCAATTTCAGTGGCTATGCACTTGTAATACATGCAGGCGCTAAATATGAATTGTAAAACGTGAACTAGGTCTAGCTCTAGTTTAAATTGAAAGAGACCTTAAATGCATAAATTAAACAAAGATCTGGGATAGAAAATGGTAGATCTGTCTAGTCTAGATTAGAGTTTAATAGCAAACAATCTAGAATCCAATCTAGAGTAGATTCCTGGACACTAGACTTTCATTGATGAACTATTCCCACTTAGAACTTATAATTATCGTATTCGTATTGGATTTTCGATTTCGTTTGACTATACCGAACATAAAATCTATCCCATATCTAGATCTAGGTGTAGATCTAGATTTGAAGGCCGGCGGAAGATTGACAGTGTTGAGTACATGTGCTTACTTTAAAGCTCTCTTGTGTGTATGTGCTGGTCTCCAACACAAGGTAATTAAAAATATCCCCATACCCAATGGGAGGAAAATCTGAGGGGTTTTCTATCCATTCTTCTTTTTTAATGTGGTATCGATCTATACCAATCGCAGCAATTTTTTCACTGTAGCGTTTTCTTGCAATGGGATCAATAATCATTTGAGACGCCATTATTGAGAATGGGTTTGTTTACTGTCCAAATATGGCGCTGGGTCTGTTGCTATGAGGCGCAGCGGAAGGGTCTATTACGTGCGGTCGTTGAATCCAGGAGTTGGATAACGTGATGGAACCTGGTCAAGTCTTGGGTAATCGTTGACGTGTGTGTGGAAAACGAAGCTTCTAGACGAATAAACCATGCATTGGCGTTTGTTTGCCAAAATTGTGGTGCCTTGAAAGCCACTGCAGCTACTGGAGTCGAAGCAGGCGTAGACTGTGTTGTTGCACTAAGAGTTTGTTCCCTAATGGCCTCTGCTAGTGATTTAATAGCATCGAGCTCCATGATAAAAACTAGTTAAAGATTGGCAATGTTTATGAGTGGGATCAATAGAGGAAGAAATATAGATATAAATGTCTAGTCTAGTTCTAAAACAACTGATTAAGCTTTGCAGAGAATGTAGAGACTAGAGTTGTAAACTACTTAGCATTTAGGAGTTTGGTTAGCTGTGTAGTCAAGAAACCGGTAGTCTCAAGCTGTATAATAGATCTAGATCTAAATTCATTAATATTCTTGTATACGTGTGTTGAACGTCGGGGTCACCAATAAAGCGTTTACAATAAAAAAACGAAGTTTTATTTGTATGATTTGTAAGAGCTTTTATTTTTATTGCTTGCAAAAATAATGTCCTTTAACGGTTCTTCCTAGATTCTCCTTCCGCTTTCAGTTTACAAAAGTAACAAAAGAAACTCAAGTACGAAACGGAAAAACCAAAAAATATACAACATGATAAGACGTAATAAGAAAGAGATTGCTACAACCTGCTTAACTGATGACGAAAAGTAGGGACTGTAAACTATGAAAATTATAGGAGCAGGTGAAGTACTATAAAAATACGAGATCTGGAACATAGAAACTACGTCTGAAATACTAAAAAATATTGACCAGTTCTGAAAGACTATTTAGATCTATAACTAATTAGGATATATGATTGTAGATTTACAATAAAGTGGAATCTAGATAAATCGAGATTTTAAAATGTGATTTAGATTTACATTTAGTATAGATCTAGATGTAGAAAAATCTTTATATACTAAATTTAATCTAGATCTACATCTAGATAAGATTTGATCTATTTCTAGACCTACTCACGCCATCAGGGCGAAGTACATGTATCTGTAAAGTTTTTTTCTTGAGTATGTTTAGTATGTCTAAATATAATCTAGATCGTTTCTATTCCCTATGTGGAGCTAAGAATTGTTGATGTTTTCTGATTAATAATGGTATCGCGTTAAAAAGTGTTGCCAGCACAGATAAGATTAATTAATTGTTTCAGTTTTATCCTCCAGGCGCGGAGAGACTTGAAACAAAAATACGGGATATTGTGGTTCCCGGCCAATATATAAAACTTGAGTATAAAATGACATCCATCACTCGAAATCCCCATCGAAATTATTCTGGAAGTGTAATTTATCAATTCTTATATATTTCGATGTCAGAGACTTTTGTTAACAGACATTCTCAGTTTCCTCAAAACAGTGTACTAGAGGTAGACACATTATGGGTCTTTTTATACATCCCACACTGCCTCCCAGTAAACTCAAATGTAGAAAAACGCCCTTGAAAGTATATATATAGATAGATAGATAGATAGATAGATAGATAGATAGATAGATAGATCAGATAAACCTTTATTTGTCCCTATGAGGGAAAGTCGACTTGGACATGTCACAGGTGTTGTACACATATACTTATAATAAACTGAACGTGAGTAGCCAAAACTTAAATCCATACTAAGTTTGGGAGAAACGGTTAACATTACGTTAATATCAATATTTACTCTTTAACATACTAAGTTTTACCAAGAGGTATTTATGCACATGTAACCTACGTTGATAGAAAACAGATATACTTTATACAGAAGTTTAAAAGACCCATATGTATGATTATCACCGTTGAATTCTATTATACACAGCAATGCCCTGACATACCTCAATAGGCGCTGAGGACTAACATGCGTAAATAATAATATAAAAAAAAAAAAAATAAAAAAAGGAAAAAAAGCCAGGTACAGATTTTTTCCCATTAAAAAAATTGACTTAATATGATAATTGACAATATTGCCGGTTTGACGCTGTGGGGTGTGGAAGCTCTTCACCTCTCAGTAGGAAGGCTTGAGGGTTATCTCCAAGCAGAGCGTACAATATTCAAGTACTGTCATTTGAGTGGTATCGATTACTAATAATAATTTTCAGCGGCTCAGGAAGAGAGTAGGCCTAGTTAGATATCGATATGATTAAAATCTTCGCATGTAGATTTACATATAAATATTAACCTAAGTATTAAACATGCGGCTAAATCTATATTTAGATCTAGGTTAAATATGGATCTGCTACCCATAGGCCTTTAAACCTAGGCCTATAATCTAGATCTAGATTCCAAGTACATTATACCCTACACGTTGTAATACCGCAATATGACAGTAGTGACTTAACCTTTTTGCCACCGTTGGACACAATTTAAAAATTGAACTTACCCTACAAAGGGTATAGCTGTCGAATCGCCAAGAGAAATTCTGCAAATTTGTTTTCCCCCACTCGACTCCTCCACATAAACTCGGCAATATAAGAAGAAAATAAATCGACAGAAGTGCCGTGTTGTCTACGAAGTTTTTTCTTTGCTCTCATCCACGTATTTTCTATCAGCTGTGTGTGAATAGCTGGATGGTCTGGGTCAACGAAGTGCCTTTCGTGCACAACCACACTGTGAGTATATATGCCGTTGCCAATTTGATCAATGTTGGCATACGCTGCCCACCCGTCGGATATGATATGGCTACCGGGTAGTATCCAGCGTCTGATGATTGGCTCTAGTGTTGCAGCTGCGCGGTCAGGGACTTCAACTAAAATACACCGTTTGGATCTTCTTTCAATCGCCCCAAATACCCAATGCCCTTCTCTCCACAGGCCGCGGTGGTATTTCCTGTGAAAAAATTTACTCTCATCAATCTCAACCTCTATTGGTTCGTTATTCTCGTCAAAACCTCCCAACTCTTGAGGGTTATTTTCAATAACGTTCTCACAAACGTCTCTTTAAAAAGTGCACCATAGGCTCACAGAATTTCCTGACAAAAGAGTTTCTCTTTGTATTTGCAACTGTAAAAAGTCTGCTGCCCAACAGTAAAGTAAAACAATAGCAGTGTCCAAAGAAACTTTTGCACCTTCAAAGAAAGAATTTACGCGAACACTTTGGGTAAAATTATGCCTAAAGCAACGCCACCTAAAACCGTCTTGAGAATTGTACTGGCTCAATGTGCACAGTTCATTACAAGTAGGGCAATTCACACTATTGGATATTAATCTCCTCTCCGCAAACCACTCCAAGGTTGATATTTTATCATGAAATCTCCCACCAAGTGTAATTAAACGAGGCACAATTGCTAAAATGTCACCGTCCTGTAAAAACGCATCAACAATATGTACTCTGTTACGAGGACGCCCGGCCATTATTTAAAAAAATGCGTTTGTTTACGCGGTTAAAACTTTCACTTACCCACTTCCGGTTTAGGTCGGGCAATACCCGTAATTATTGCGTCACTTCATAAAATCTATATTGTTTATAAAAATCTACAAGTGCCTTTAGATTATCTTCAAACTTCAAAAGAATAGATTGAAAATATACACATAACAGGCCCGCATAACATAGTTAAAAATGCGATAATAACTAATAAGCCTTTAATTATAAAAGAGAAAAAAAAGTAAAAGAAATAAATTTAGGTATATA
>RQTK01001193.1:65062-138207 GCA_003991915.1 Elysia chlorotica | reverse complement strand
AGATTAAAAACTTGAAGTTGATTCACCTCAATGGACAACATGATGCATGCTCAGTGCCCTCTCAGACCGCAGTGAGACTGACCACCATGTGTACTTAGTGAAAGTGAAAAAAACCCAAAGAAAGTCTGTTCTGACTTCATAGATTAGATTTCACTTCGTTATAAATAATGAATAACAAACTTTCATCGAGCACTCACTCCGTATATCATGCGTTCGAGTCATGCTGCAATCCTCTGCCATTACTTAAATAAATGGCCCTTAGATTTCTTTAGATAAGGTTACATTTTTCGCCTGAAAAGCAAGTCACACTGGGGTAGATTTGTGACGCCTAATTAATAGATTTGAAGCTGCATGCTGACGCTTTGAACTCTTGAGATCTTTCTAAGAAGGATTGTTGACGTTGCTTACTCCAGGGGTGTTTGGTTGACATCTCGGTTGCTTTTAAAAATGTCTTAGTGGAAGTTTCTTTTGTAGCCTACTACACTCATCAGAATATGGAACGATGGATAGCAAATTTTTTGACAAGTTTTGGTCAGCATCCTCTGAGGCTCTCCCTTTGTCAAACTGCTGCATCCTTGTGTGATGTTAAGGCAGCTCTGGACTAGTTGGACTAAATTGTTTAAAGGAATGGTTGTAACACAAATCTAGATCTGCTTACCCCATCACCCTAAAGATTGTAAACAACTTTCCCCGTGCCTCTTCTCACAGCCATGTCAACACAGGCACATGTGGTGGAAAAAAGGGGAATCTCTTAAAGTCCCTTCATGCTCATGGACTGTTTGCAGTACTTTGCTGGTTGCCTCTACTCTGTACCCCCACCCCTTTCACTTAAGAGTTTCATCACTTGCTACATAATGATGGTGTCAGTTGCAGTTTAATATTTATGACTTGTGGAAGAGTTCTTTCAAAACAGCACAGCTGTTGTGATTTTTTCAACTTGTGTCAAATTTGCAAGCAGTTTTGAGAGGTTGCCAACTCCTCTGATTGGTTGGATCAGCGGGTTGGTTTGAGATTCATTAATTAGTATAAGGTTACATTTTTCGCCTGAAAATCATTGTAAATGTATACACATTACATGTATCATGTTCAAAGAAGCTTAAACCTCGGTTCTAACACTAGGTTTACAGTGAAGCTCTCAGTAGTCTAGATACTTAAATATTTAGCCTAGATGTAGATCTTAAAATGTCTCCTTGTCATGGGTCCCAAAAACACAGTATATATTATATTTATAGAGAGAGATATATCTATGAAATGTACCAGGACTCAGCAAGTCACACTGGGGTAGATTTGTGACGCCTAATTAATAGATTTGAAGCTGCATGCTGACGCTTTGAACTCTTGAGATCTTTCTAAGAAGGATTGTTGACGTTGCTTACTCCAGGGGTGTTTGGTTGACATCTCGGTTGCTTTTAAAAATGTCTTAGTGGAAGTTTCTTTTGTAGCCTACTACACTCATCAGAATTTGGAACGATGAATAGCAAATTTTTTGACAAGTTTTGGTCAGCATCCTCTGAGGCTCTCCCTTTGTCAAACTGCTGCATCCTTGTGTGATGTTAAGGCAGCTCTGGACTAGTTGGACTAAATTGTTTAAAGGAATGGTTGTAACACAAATCTAGATCTGCTTACCCCATCACCCTAAAGATTGTAAACAACTTTCCCCGTGCCTCTTCTCACAGCCATGTCAACACAGGCACATGTGGTGGAAAAAAGGGGAATCTCTTAAAGTCCCTTCATGCTCATGGACTGTTTGCTGGTTGCCTCTACTCTGTACCCCCACCCCTTTCACTTAAGAGTTTCATTCTTTTTTAGTTACAAGTGCTGTATAAGTTTTGCTCATTCGGTTGAGAAACAAAGTAAGGGAGTTGAAAATTGAAATCCTAATCCAAATTGTTTGATGAAAGAGAGGGTGGGAAGATAATGGCGCAATTTTGTTTTACATTTTTTTACTTTTAAAAGTTTTAATGGGGATCACAATTCGAATTTTTCTATAAAAAATGTTAGTACTCCTCATCCATTTTTAAAAAGCATGACCCACAGTGAAGGGTAAAAAATATTACATACACTTGGGTTTAAAAGACTTCTAAAGAGACAGTACGATTTATAACAAAAATCAATCATTTTGGATTAACTTTACTCGTGTATTTGTACCTTCTTTTTAACCACCATTCATTCAACGCTTAAAGTCTGATACTAATACTGTTCGAATAAAAATATACAATGCAAGCAATTTGTTTGAAAAGAAAGCTTTTTTTTATGAACTAAACTAAAAAATGTGTTTTGTTTGTAGTTTTCAGCTTACTCTGCTGTGATGCACTGCCAGGGCTTATATTTGTTCTGGAACTGGATGGATTCATTCCTAGTTTCAACCAAACCTCAATGGTTACTGGAATTGAACCATTTATGAAAACGTCCTTTGGCGTCGTCTCAACATACTGGAATGGAATTGTGCACCTTATCCTATACCTGGCTGCAGTTACTCTCTATGTGCGAAGGTGCGTCCAAAGAATTATAAAAGAAACAATTTTTCTTAAACTTTAGAATTGATTTAGTTATATAGGTCCTCGTGAATACACACAAAATAACATGCTAAGACTTTTGTAGACTAGCTATAGATCTATTCTTTAGTGTAAAGTGACTGTATATATCTATCAGAAAAGGTTGATATTCAATATGAAACAGAAGGCTTGGTGTTCGTTGATTTTTTTTTAACAATACTTTCATTGTACATTGAATTTCACAAATCGCAAGTGCAAGCATGGTAAAAAAAAATTTTGCTTGCTTTTCTCTTGGAAAATATAAGTTCCGTTTACAGATCATCTTTGTTTGATTTCGTAGATGCTTTATATTATAGATGGAATAAATAATGCATTTTTTATAAGTTTTTCCATCACAAGATATTAATTAACTTTCTTCCCCCCCCCCCCCCCCCCCCCCCACCAACCCACAAACAAGACTTTCATTCTCCCCCCCCCCCCCCCCCCTCAAATTAGGGACAGCCACCGCGAAGTGACTCTCTTCTGGGCAGGATCGTTTCTCAATATGTATGTGGTTCTGTTGCCAGCATTAATTACACGTAAGTTTTTCGTAATTGTCAATAATTATTTGAAAAAAAGATACATGTTTTTTTTTTTTTTTTTTTTTTTTTTTTTGTAATGATTTAAATTTTATTCGCAGCAATAAAACAACCACAGATTTAGAAGCAAGTTTTCCAACACCCAGCTTAATTTATGTATGCAAAACCATGTTCTTGTATGAATGAATTAAAATAATAAAAAGAAAAAACAAATTTTTTGTGAGGGGGGATATTATTTTTTCATATTCTTTTCTAATTACTGTAGATTTCAATGTGTAAAAGTGTTTTGAAATGAGTCTCTCAGAAGTGGTAAAATCATCGATGATATTATTTTTTATTATTAAATTGAAGGGCTGAAAACCAATTATTTAATATTTAGACTAGGAAGCAGGTTGTTTGTGTTCTGAAAAAATAGTTGTGGTTTTACAAAATGAATAAAAAAATTTTAAACCAAGCCAAACATATCATATGCCAGCTTTGTGAAACTGCCCAGCGCACACAAAGTATTATAAGGGTCACACGTAGTCCTTGTCATAAATTGATGGTTAAGTTGTAAGCCAAGAGCCTAAATTGCACCATTTCATGAAACATGTCTTATTCAGTTCCTTCTACTGTTTTAGTAAACTATTCTCAAAGTCAAATTGATATTGAATGCTCAATTTGATCATGAAAATATTTTTACTGCAGATGTTACAGACTTAAAAGAAAGAGAGAAAAAAAACTTAGGCTTGATCACCATATAATTAGGCCTTCTTTTAAACAAATGTAAACAATGGAAAAACATATCATCATGCCATTATGACTATATTATAAGATTGAGATACTAAACTAGTAAAAGCGAATTTAAAGTGTTTATTTTGTTTCTTTCAGAGACCCCAAATGACAAGTCCGCCATATTCATAAATGCTCCCATAATTGTCATACCGGTAATAGCCATTGGTTACTACATGCATAGAAGACCTGTTCAAGCAAGATCATTTCTAGAGGTAAATCATTTTCATGACCTATACTAAATAATTATTATCTATAGTTTTAAATTTCATTTTGTTTTTGTTTTTCTTTAACTTGAACTCCTAAGTTTAATTTTAACAAACATAGACCTAAAGTTTTTTGGGTTTTTTTTAAAGTTACATTGCATTTGATATTGGCGAGGCTTTTTTTTTTATATAATTATGCAATCATTTTACTAATTACAAATGTTGGTTTTGAATTTGAAAATAAATGTCTTTTTTTTTTCAAATTTTATTTCAGGCTCCAAAGATATGGAAGCGACCTGTAGATCTGCTCTTCTTTGTTTACTTTTTAATAGCTGCTTGTGTGGTTGTGTTCAGAGGAATGGTATGTCAAAACTTCTTTTTCCCTAGAAAGGTAGACATGTAATTACTGCTATACATGAATATTTTTTTTGTAGCTAAAGATCTAAATAAAATGTTAGTGTCCAATTTTTTTTTTTTTTAAATATTTTGCTCACATCACAGTTATACGGTATTACTGACTGTAACAGATTTGTGATGATGATGGTGATCTGTTAGGCTCTGTTTGTCTAGGGGTATTAAAAATATATACACAGCCAATCACACGACTCGTCCGTAGAAAATAAGTCCGCAAGTAACAATTGCAAACTGTTTAATCCAACATAAGAGCTAGACTGTACAATATCAGTAGGTTGACTCATTAATCATTCACTATAGACTCAATGTCGATTCACTATAGACTCAATGTCGACTCACTATAAACTCAATGATGTTGACTCACTGTAGACTCAATGCTGTTGACTTACTGGAGACTCAATGTTGACTGACTAAATATAATTTAGATTCTTATTTATACAAAATCTTGTTGAATCATCCAGAAAATGAATTACATAAATCATAAGAGAACATTCTCGGTACACGTCATTAGCAATTATCAACCAATCAAAACAAAGGTAAACAAGGGGCGACGAGGTCATTACTATGCTAGAACTAAGTCGGAGATTCGAGAAGAATCTTGACCATACAAGTGCGGGCTGTGTTCAATAAACAAAACTAAATTATTAGGCTTGAAATACAAACGTTATGCAACCAAACAAGATAATGTACATAGATCTAGCCCATCCGGTACCGAAAAGTTACGCACCAAAAAAGGGTGAGGAAATGAATAGATTAACTTATAGTACAATGCGTTACACTGACTAATGCATTATTATAAATTTATTTAATACTATTTTTTTTATATATTCTGTTACTTGCAGGCGGTTGTTGGTGGAAAAGCCTCATGCATGAAAGATTACCTCAACAACTGTGAGCCATATTTGAAGGACTCACACAACTTTCCCAAATTTCAGGTTTGTCGTATGTTTTAGCATACAGTACACTCCACTTAATTAGACATTCGATAATTAGAAATGATTGGACATATTTGAAGTTCGAAAAAAATGGCTTTTAATTGATTCTGGTATATTTTAGCTGAGTTTGACAATTTACTTCTTAATTTTCTTTAATTCTACATGTTTCCAACCCAATATAAAGAAAAGAAGGTGGCTTTGTCTGTATTGTCTGTATTCCCCACCACATACAAACCCTTCATGAATAACAAACCATTTTTGGAACGGCGCAGGAGCTACGGAGCTCGTGCTCCTCTGACGACGCTCTCTGTGGTGCACAACGAAGTACATGTAGCAACAGGACAGTGGAGGAGAAAGAGAGGAAAGCGAGGAGGATGTCGTAAGAAACGAGCTGGGCTAAGAAAACAACAGGGAATAACTGAAAGACTAAGGAAAAGCAACTACTTAATTGGATATTGGAACTGCCGAAGCGCGAAACAGAGAGGCGCAATGCTGGAAAGACTAACTTACGACTTTGACATTCTCATGCTCCAGGAAACCAAATCTGACAGGGTCTCCTTTCAAGGATACACTGCCTACAACAACCCATGCAGTGCCACCCACCACGGGCAAACAATTCTAATCAAAGAGGGAATAGACCACGTATGCCTGGACATGGAGAAGTGGAACAGAGAGGACAGGGAAGTACAAGCCATCTCATTGGCCATTAGAGGCAAGGAGTGGACTATCATCAACGTCTACATAGGAAATAACTCAGCGTCGACACCGACCGATTGGGAGTTCCTCAACGAACTTGCTGAGTTGGGCGAGCATGTGTTAGTTGCAGGTGATTTCAACGCCAAAAGCAGCACCTGGGGTAACATGGGCGAGAATGCACAAGGACAGGCACTAGACGCATTCCTAGTTGAAAACAATCTGACACTTATCAACACATCGGCGATGACTAGACTGGCGCAAAGAGACGGTGAAGAGGACTCCAACATCGACCTGGCTGTGATCAAAATGAGAGACGCCGGTCAGCAAAAATGGCAGGTTCTGCACAGCTACGGCAGCGATCACCTACCTTGCGTGGTAATGATCAAGAAGGACGGGAAAGATGTGAAACGTAAGGATAGACAACCAAGGCCATTCCAATACTCAAGGAGCAAAGAGACAGTTCTGGACCGGATAAGGACAGCAGCATGGGTTCCAAAATCTAAGAAACCGGATATAAATCAACCGGCCTACTGGAATGAAGAACTAGATGATCTGTGGTTACAGAAAAGGAAAGCTACAAGAGCATGGCAGATAGCTAGGAAAGCGACGCCGAATCTTGCGGAGACGATCCAAGAAAAAAAGAACCTTATGACTACGGCAACACAAAAGTTCAAGGAGACAGCAGCAAGCTTGAAACATGAGAAATGGTTGTCCTTTGCCAAGGAAGTCTCCACAGAAAAGGCACTAAGCGGGTTTTGGAACCTACACAAAAGAATGAACAAACGAAACTCTGAAACAACCAGCAAGAACATAAAAGATGATGATGACAACATACTCAAGACCGATGAGGAGAAAGGTCAAGCGTTTCTTGCACGTTACATCCAGCAAACTCACCAAGGCAACCTGGAAAAAAGAAAGGAGATCAAGGATATCATCAAACTTCTGATCCTGTCAGTCCTTGACTACGGTTTGGGATGTCTCACCCTGTCTGAAGCAAATTTGCTAAAACTGGAAAGATTGCAGAATGAGGCAATGCGGGCAGTCCTAGGATGTACTAGGGACACACATATCATCTGTATGCGTTTTCTGTTGGACCTGAGCAGCGTTAGAATCCGTCACAAGTTGGCGCAAGCAAAGACTTACCTGCGAGTCATGGAAAACCCACACCACCCATTGTACCCAAGTCTGCTCACACAGAAAGGCACCCGCATAAAAAGAGGAAAGTCTTGGATGGCAGAGGCAGAGGATTCCATCAAACTGGTGTGTCCCATTGAAGACATCATTGATGGCAGAGAATGGATAAAGACCGGCCCTGAACAGACGGCTTTGACAAAGGTCATCATCACTATGGGAAGAGATAGGAGGGAGTGTGCAGCAGCGGTCACTGAACAGGACATACGACAGCTCATCCATGACAACTCCAAGAGACATGATCCGATTATATACACAGATGGATCAGTAAAAAGGGGAATCCAAAGTGGATGGGGTTTTGTCTGTTACAGTGAGAATAGGGTAATTCATGAAGAATCAGGGGCAGCTGCCACAACCACGTCCAGTATGAAGATGGAAATAGAGGCCATTACAAAGGCGTTGGAATGGATCAAGCTTACACGACCAACCACGACACACGCCGTGTTCCTCACTGATTCGCAGAGCGCCTTAAAGAAGATAGAGTGCGGGTTCATGAGGATGGAATGGATGACAGCCATCAGACCCACTGCAATCAGTTCAATCACATGGATCTTCTGCCCTGGTCATGCGGGGGTCAAGGGAAATGAGAGAGCAGACAAGCTGGCCGGGAATGCCACAGTGAATGGCACCCTCAGATTGGATAAGCAGGAAGTGCTAAAGGCTCTCTCTGAGCACTTGAGGAATGCAGAGGACACAGCGGCAGAGGACCAGCAAGCCATCAAGAGGATGATTGAATTGGGGGTCAGGAAAGGAGAGGGACGTGGAAGACAGCTCGTTGGGAAAGATCGCAGAGTACACAACCAAGTCTTGACGGGGACTGTCAGTTTGGACACACTTCGTTGCGTGTTGCAGAGGGGAGCGGAGCACGTATGGGGTTGCCCGTTGTGCAAGGATGCTGTTCCATAGGACAAGTAAACAAGTAAAAAAGTATTAGACTGATAGATAACCAGACCTGCCAACATTACTCTTTGGGCATAATTTATTATGCCAAAAGGTGGCTAATTACGCCTAACGGGCAGTGTTTGTATTATTACGCCAAGTTGAAAACAGTACCGCCTATAACTTCAGTTTCTAGCCACTGGTTCAGATGTGGCCCCAAAAAATAGACTTCATACAAACAATATAGGACTATCGATATTATCTATCCAGTCATAAGGTACTTTCGTTTTCACTTAATCAATACAATGACTGTTACCATTTGTTTTATTGGTGGGTTTACCATATATCGATAGTCTTTATACTAACGTCCGATTTTAGGTGGTTTTTTGTTGTTGGTTGTGCTCAATGACGTAATACACAGTTGATGTCTGCATTGCAAAGCATCAATTTGCATTTATTTTATTAATGAATTCAATGTTGAGACAGTGAATATTATAAGTTAAAGAAGTAAGGATTTGACATAGTATTGAATATGAGATCTCCGTTAACTGTGATGTAGGCTAAACCTGGTTTAGGTTCGTATTATCTTACTGGAAGAGTATATCACTGGTTTTTATATCTTTCTGCTTTGACGGTATATGTGAACGCCTTTAAGCTGTGCTACATCATTATATTATTTTACCTCTTTTTAGTCCTCTGAACAATCAATTACAGTGGTTCAAGTTCCTGTGGTCTATGACCCGACTATGTCACTGGTGCTTGTGATCAGTGCATAGGGATGTGCATGTTGCGCCCACATGCAAGCAATGAAGTAACTTGAAAGCGGTGATCCCGCCTCAGATTTTAGATTGTGGCCCTTTTATGCTTGCAATACTCTGAGGTAGGAATGCAGATGCCACCAATCTGCATCAAATGGTTTGAATCCCAACTGATGCACCCTCCCACCCTGAATCTTTCACACAGGATCACAAGCTGCATTCACCCACTTGGATAATTTCTTATATGAAAATACTTAATGTTGTTAATCTCCTTCTTGTAATAAACTAATTGTTGCTTTTCAGTTTCACATGAATTCCAACTGAATGTTTTGTTTTTCAATTACTATCAAAACATTCATATTTGTAGTGTTTCTAGAGGGATTATTCATGCTGTGGATATTTTAAATTTATTATCATGAATTTTTTGTTTTCTCTTTAAAGTAAACATAAGCTTTTCTTGTTCTCAGGCACTATCTTACTTGTATTTTTACCTGGCCTATTACCTGAGCGCCATGTATGGGCTGGTGTATCCTGGTCAGCACTGGATGGCAGATTGGTCCCTAGTCCACGCAGGAGCAGCTGCACAGGTGAGTCTGTACTGCCAGGTGATGTTTGCTTTTGACCCTTAGTTATGGTAGTGTTGTCCCTCAAATGAGTTAAGAACCACACAAAAGTGACAATGAAAGTACATTTTGTCATTGTACATTTATATTAGGTACATACATGAAATTCATGCTGTAATTATGTGGTCTTTACATTATGAAAGGTTTTCATTTCTTTTAAATTCTCTGTAATTCTTTAATAATGAAATACAATGTTTTTAATTAATTACTGTCTTTTTGTATTTTATTGCTTAACTGTTACTACTACTTTTGTGACAGCTCCATTGCATTAGAGCTAATGTTTCATGGTTTTTTTACAATTTCATTTTATGTATACAACTTACAAGAAATGTTAAAGCTTCATTCCAAACATTGCATTTTGAAATAATCAAAGTATTATTTTTAATCTTTGAGCTAGTCTGGTCTATTTTTTCCTCTTGCAGGCCCAATTCACTCATATTGCTGGAGCTTTTAACCGCAGGACAGCTGCTAACATGCGACCCCCAACAGCTGGCACAAACGGCTTGATCTTTTGGTCCATCAATCTGATAATGCTTGTCATCCCTCAGCTCTTTGCTCTGTGGTGTTTGCGAGACCCAGAAAACCATGGCCGCACCTACACTGTTGATCTGGCTACTCCTAATTACCTGGTTGGAGACATTGTTAAGAAGCCTGCACGGATTTACCATTCTAAGCGAGAAACGAAGAAAGCAGAGTAAACCAAAAACTTAGAAATGAACCTTGTAAACTTCCTTAATACTAGAGATGGAAAGTTAAATAATTTTATGAGGTTATTGGTCCCCAAAGGTGTCTTACAAAAAGACATTTGAAGAGCAATTTAAAATCTCTGTCGATTAACCTCACTGAAATGATATAATAAGCTTTGGTATTAGCAACTCTCTCAACACATCAAAATTAAATGTGGGTCATCTTTATTGCCAAAAAATGTTTTATTCTCTGTTGACATTGATCCTATTGTCAGATTTCTTATTGCAATTATTAAGTTTGAATTTGGTGTTTAAATAACTTTATTTATCATGATAATCAGGTACCCGGAATCATCAAATAGACAAAAAGATTATATTACACCCTACATATTTTGAGTTAATATGTGCACCCCCCCCTCTCTCTCTCTCTCTCTCTCTCTCTCTCTCTCTCTCTCTCTCTCTCTCTCTCCCTCCCTTGTTACTTTTTATAATTCTTCATGCAGTATAGTTTTAAAAGTCTAAAATGATCATCAATCAATATAAAAAAGGAACTAGTTAAACGAAATCAGCGGAAAGTGGATGGATTCTAGTTTTTACCCTCTGTCTTCAAATGCATTATTTTTGTCCTTTTAATTAGTTTAATGTATAGAGAATGTGTGTGAGGGTTTTGTTTGTTTGTTTGTTTTTACTTTTTATATTTTATGGAATATACTGAATTTGTAAAATAAAATACATTTTGATGTTCTGTGCTGTACAAAATATTTATTAATAGAATAATGAACTTTCTTGAAAAGGCAGCCTTATATCATTTAATATTATATGTATACATCAATTACCAAGTTGCTTAAATTGTTTTTATATGAACATTTACATCTGAGCTTGAAAGCGCCTGCACATGCATATAATTTTTTATTGTAACAATGTGTTGAATTTTTTTTTTTTTTAACTTCCTAATATTTTGAAAGATTTAATAAGATAGAAGGATTTTTAGATAAACTAATTTTTTGTAGCAAATACTCATCATGGAAAGTGTAATACATGTGAGCAATATCTTTGACAAGAATTGTTTACTTCGCCGACTTTGACTTCACATCATTACACTGTGGCTACTGATTTTTTTTTACAATTACATGTACATTCATGGCAGACATTTTAGCTGTAACTCTGATATCCTTATATTCTTTTTCTCTGTAAAACTTTTTATGTTATCATTATATTTGATTTGTATATAAAGGTGCATCTATTTTACCCTTTTTTCTTTTTTTTTTTTAAATTCAATTTAAAATGGATATTTTACAATAAATCAGTTGTTATTTAATTTGATCAAAGTAGGGCTTCCAATTTTTTTTTCGCTTTTGCTGTAATCTCAGAATTTCTAGGCAGAATGCCCCAAGTCATAATCTTATGGTTTGTTTTTCTACTTCTTGACTATTTTAGGATTGTTTTGAGCTTTATAGCATTAAAAATCACTGAAGTAGGTTATAAAAAAAAAAGAGCAAACAGTTCTGTATCTAATATTATTATTAAATAAGCTTCACCAATCATTTAATTTTTTTTTGTTTAATACTTTTTTTTAGTACATTTATACATTTGAATGAAAAAAAATTTGTCAGTTTGATTTAGCTCACACAAAAATATGTGAAATCTTTTTACCATGTGGTCGTAATGACATTGCTTATGTAGGCCTATATCTTTATTAAAATTTATTTTTATTTTTATTTAAATCTTAGTGAAGAAAAGATCGCTTCAATGTTGTCTAAACTCTATTTTTCCCTCTCTAGTCTTGGTCTGTCTTTTCCTTCTCTCTATTCAGCCTTACTTTATGTGCCTCTTAATCTGCTCTCTCATTGCCCCGCCACACCTCAACCAACACCCAGGACTCCTCCCCTCCTCTCTCTCTCTCTCTTGCTCGGTCTTTCTTTGCATTTTCGATCTCTTCTAAATACGGGTATGTCTTTCTTCATCCCTCTCTTTTCTATATTCCGCTTTTATCCTCCATTGCTTCCTCTGTCTCTTAGCCTTCGTTTTTTTTGTTTTTTTTTTGGTCTATCTCTCTTTTCCTATTCAGTGTGATTATTCTTTATCTTTCTATCTCCATTCCTCCATTCTCTCTCTCTCTCTCTTATTCCTGGGATTCCAATCAATGTAGCTGATCATGCTTGTTTTTCTATTAATCTTTCTTTATCGTATTATTAGGTTCTCTCATCAGGCTGTTTTTTTTCCTTCTTTGAACTCAGGCACAAACTGAGATATAGCACGAGAGTATTCACTCTGTTGGTTTATTAAAACTATTCAACATATTTCAAAATGAAATATATTATTAAAACGCTTAGTTTGGCTGTTTTGATTGGTGTATAATACATAGGCCCTACTGCTTCTTGAAATGATACATGATGATGAAGTAGATCTAGTCTTTTATTGTGTCTAAAAATACCATTGAGCTGTTGAAAGGGCGCTTGGGGAATTCCCTCTTTGTTATTCTTTGTCTTTTCTATCCCCATGCCTCTTCTCTCTCCTCCTTCGACTATTGGTATCACTTGCTACTCTCCTCTGTCTCCTGTCTTTCTTTATCCAATCCCCCTCTCACCTCCACCCTAAATATCACTCGCTATATGTCTCCTCATACCCATTTTCTTTCCCACTTTTCTTTATCCTCCTCTATATCGTCTATTCTTTTTTGTTTGTTTGATAATGTGCAGCCAAGAACAAACCTGATTGGTCAGGGTGCCGAGTTTACCTACTTGGATTAGTTGGAACTTTTAACACTTAAATTGCAAGACTGGGATTGGGAATGAAGAATAGGTAGCCTATATAAAGTCTGCTGTGTGGATTACATTATGTACGCTACCAGTAGACCCTTCTTTTCTATCTCGTCCAGTCTTTTTTGTTTGTTTTTTTGATACAGTGCAGCCAAGAACGTAACTGATTGGTCAGGGCGCCGAAATTACCTGCTTTGAACTTATAACACTTTAACAGAAAGACTGTAGGAATGAAGAATGCAGAGCCTATATAAAGTCTGCTGTGTGGATTATCTTATGTAGGCTACCAGTAGCCTTTATAAGGTCTTCCAATATTTCAAGTTATCCAAAGGTGCAAATTTTATGAAATAATTAAAAGATTTACAAAAAGATGAATATATGCATGTATGTATTTGGCCATTAAAGGTTTTTACCAAATTTTGTTTGTATGCTAAAAATCCCATATCCTTTACTAATGACTGGTTTCAAGACTAAATGCTAAGACTACTGACTAGAGGCTTTACAATCACTGATGTAGTTGTAGTCAGTGTGTCAAGTCAAATTTGTCAAACTGTGTTGAATACACTTTTGTATTTTAACTACCTGATATTGTTTCTTGTACGCTTTTTTTTTCACATGCCATAATCATTTGCTCTCTCTGCACTATTAGCTTTTTAATTTCAAATATCTGTCATATGTGGACAGCATTTTGTTTTAATCATTTTATTTTTATTCACATCTTTATTTTTCACATATTCTTTTATTATTTATATGAAACTGAAACATTAAAATATTTTGTACAATATGAAATACTGCATGATCTTACTTAGGTATTAATGTTTTTAAATGCGGTTCTGATTCATAAAATTGTACTTATTTGACTTTACTCTCTCAGCATGTTCGTTGTTACACTGTAAATTTAATAATACGTTTACTTTTCTTTTTACAACACTTTTTTTATCAGAACATTCTACCACAGACTGTCATATCAAAGTAAGCCACGTTTTTGGTGGGTTTTTTTCACACTAACATGTACAACTAATGCTTTTTCAAATTTTACTTCTTTATATCAAGTTGAATGAATCGCTAGAATTAACTTTTCAAATTCACATTGTTTCCATACATACATTCTCTATTATATTGGTGTTGTACTTGCTTGCTCTCAACTATTTTAGATGTAGTTTTCTATAATAAAACAAATTCAATAACTTAATTATTTTTTCAATCTTTGTTCAGACCTTTATCTGTAACAAGATAGCTCCAGTATCTGAACGAAAAAAAACAACCTTGGAAATAGCATGCACATCAGATTAACTATACAATTTGGAAGGCAATAAGAATTTTGAATTAAAAATCAGTCAATTTGTGTCTAAGTTATTGATTGAGATAAAACATGGTGATATAAAAATGATGGTAAAAAGGAGTGGGGGTGGGGAGTTCCTCTTACAATAAAATCCTCTTTGAGCCTGATTTTGGGAACGAGAAACCTAAATATAACATGAGATATTAAGAAAAACAGGAAATCTCGTTATAACCGAGTTTTATTGTACACAGGTTCACTACAGTATGTAAAAATGGGGCCACATAAACAGGCAAAGCACATTTCATAGGGCACAAAATTTTGACCTGTGGCAACGTTTGGTCATGGAATGGGGAAGGCCAGCCACAGTTTAACCTGTTAAAACTCTAACACTGCTAGTACCATCTTTTAAGTCTCAAGAACAAAGATCATGCCACTACAGGCTGAAACATCTTTCATCTCCATTTAGGGTGTGCTTGGTTTTTTTTTGTTGCCTATGCGCTGTGTCTTCAACCCAGGCTCAATCTGCGGCCTTAAAGAGCCACAAACATTTTGCTAACAATGTGGGCAAGTCCAAGCTATTTGTATTTTACTAATTTTAGAAAACATTATTTAAAAAACATGCACATAGAATTTAGAGCAATATTTTATCTAATTGGACAATAGTATCAGTATAAATTATTGCGCACACACGCTTTATTAAACATTGCACAGTACAAACATTTTACTTAGGGAACAACATGAATTCTGTTAATTCATAACTTGTATATTTAATGATAAAATTAGATAAAAACAAATCGCAAACAATTACGAAGGTTCATGCAAGGTCCGCATGGCTTGCGGTAAGTCTAGTTTTAAAAAAAAAGCAAAGTTAGGATATTTTAATTGCTTGAATCAAGTTACATAGAGGTTTAACTCTAATGTCAAAGGTATTTTCAGCACATTGTATTTGTTTCTTGAAGTAAACTAAAAATAAAATATACTGAGCATATAAATAACAATCAACAGTCCTGTGTATTTTCATGCATACATTTAATAAATGCACATATTGCTTTTAAGCAGCACAAACAATTCTTAGTCAACTAAAAACTACAAGGGACATAATTGCTAAGATCATCTTTTATAAAAATATAAATACATCTGGGAATAGATAGAGCCAGAGGCAAATTATGTGATGACAATGAGAGTAAATCTTCTGAAAGAGAAATAGAAGATTAAAGCATCCTAAACCTTCAAATCCTTATGATTATTATTTTCATGTCAAATTCAAATTTCAAAATCTGAAATTTATAAATGTGGTTGCATATTGAAACAAAGAACAAAATTCTGTTAAAACAAACTGTGTGCATGTTCATGCGCTTATAAGTAGTGGTTTCTATAGTTTAAAACACATCAGCTCTATGAATTCAGTGTAACCTTGATTCTATGAAGTTGTAAAATATTAAAATCATTTGATTAAGAGACCAAAAATATTAACCAGGAATGTGAATTCTGACTAGACACAGAAGGAAAAAAAGAAGAAAACTTTGATTCATAAAAAATACATTGTATTACAATATGTGTGAAATGTTAGTAAGTTTGTCTAAAGACCATGGCAAATGCCAAAAACAATTTAAGATCATAAACGAAAATGCTTTGAACTCTTCGAACCTTCTGTATGTAATGAACACTGCAAAATTATTATGACTTCATTATCAGCTGGATGAGGTATTGCAATAATTCCTTATACAAAATTAAAAGTCCACTTTTGTCATTTAGCAAGTTTTTTTTTTTTTTGGATGATAAAAGACACAATGAAATGCACTTTAATTTAACCGAAATTTAAATTACAGATGATTGAACACAGAAAAAGTTAAATACACTGTACGTAACATGGTGGCATACAAGTTCTCTGCGCTCATAATCCAGACACAAACTTTAACTTTACGGCTATATTTAGTGCATTCATCTCTTTCCCCATTAAATATATGACTGGTTATTGAAGCTTGCTTTTTTATTTTATTATCATTGTAATTAAAATTGGAACTATTTCTTAGTTTACTGTCTAGGTTAAGGTATACTAATTACTTAAACTTCAACCAGCCTCCGAGGGTAAATTTTGTGTTTTTTATGACTATACCTTGAAACACTGGACGTCATTTCTGGAAAAATGCTGCAACTCCATTGAGTTAAGCTAAGTTAAATAACAAGTCAGGGGATAATTTTTAATATACGTTACCTCAGATTTCAGGACATATTGACTTAGTAGAGCCAGTAACACTTCGTCCTCCCATTCATTTTTACACATCAGTAGTAAGCATCTTATTACATTTGTCATGAAAACCAAATTTGGATTACAACATTAACAAAGCGATGAATAAATATGCAACAAACGAAAATAACTTTAAAACAAATACACAGTCATGTAGAGTATGTGTACAGTTCGAAAAGTCAAATTTGGCACAAAATGCTAACAGTAATATCATCAATCTCCCTTTACTGTCTGTATGTGTCAGTCTCACTCAAAACATATTTTTAAAAATTACAATTAATTCAGAAACACTTGTAAAGTTTTCAGTCAACTCAAGGCATTTATTCCTTTTTCAAATAAAAATGTGTAAAACACAGCAAGACATAGTTTCATAATACATTGTATACTAAAAATAGTTTTAAAAAAAAACCCCTCAAATATTTCCCCAATAACTATGTTAATAATATCTTTACTTTCTCACATCTATAAGTGTTTTGAAAACAGTAAACAGTAAATATTGAACAAGGAGATCATTAAAATAAGATAACATATTTTTAAATTTTAGCGCTGAAAATTTTAGCAACGTTTTTTTTTTATTAGTACAAAAAATAAATAACAGTAGTAAATTAAAACCATAAAAAATGAGCTGCAGATGCCATACAAAAATTATCATGCATCCTTCTGATCAGTAAAAATCATTTTTTAAGACACAGCATCTTTCTCTTCTTGTATGTAACAAAAATCTTTCGACTAAAAATAATGGCAAAAGGTAAATGAGACAAAAGTATTCTTAATCTCATTTTGAAATATGTCATTATTAATAACAAACGAAAAAAAACGAAAAAGAGGACACATGTGAGGCATCTAAGGCAATAATGGCAAAGTTTCTCACATCTTAGAGCTGAATCTACACATATGATCAAAACATGACATGAATGTTTTACAACTGTTGTTTTTCTTTAAATGTCTCAGTTTAAAAATAAAACAACAGGTAGAGCTTTGATTATCCTAAACTTACATAAAGTTTAAGAATTACATTTCATTTTTATCCTGTACTCTTTTACCAAAATCTTGATAGGCTAAATTTGTAACCTGAGCCTGGTTTTTCTGAACTGTCTCACATGAGAGAGTTTTTTTGTGTTTTTGTTTTTACACTGGTTCATTAAAACACGATAATAAGACAATGACTTTGATTTCTATTATAAAATTCACCTCAAGGTTTTGAAAAAAGGGAGAGTGAGACTTTGCTGGCTGCAGTTCCGGTAGTCAGATATTTGTATCCATCGAGACTATTGTGTAAGTTCTAAAACGAAGATTGCGTGATATAAACATTTAACTTATACATCTATTTCAGTATTATTTATATCATGACTAGTCCATCCCCATCCCCAAAGTATTGTGAGCAGAGCACAATTTACATGCAGCTCTTTTTATTTATGTGTCTACTAAAGACAATACTCCTTCTATAGATGTTACTACATATCAGCTGCTCCTTTAAATATTTTTAATGCCCTTCTTACTTTCCCAGATGCAGATTACTTGTACAAGTATATTACTTTACATTCCTAAGTCAAGGATTTCCTGAATTTCATCAGTATCTGACACTTCTGTGAGAATCTTCCATACTGTCTCTATTTCTGCCCTGGTTGCTGCTATGAATCTCCTTTTAAGCTATCCTTTTTATCAGTTTGTTACCGTGTGTTGAAAAAGTCTGGTTGATGTTTTTCATTTTACTCACTTTTTTAAAAAGAATCGTATGGAAGGTTGAACTATTTTGCCTGATTTCACTTTATATGGATGAATTGTTAAAATAAATATTTTTTTTCATTCTGATACACATAGTTGTTTTTAAACAAAAATAAAATATGTAGTATTTTTACATATTTTCTAGACCTGGATGTGAGCCTCCACAAGATTGCCTGAAAATTCTAAGTTGTTGACAGATGGATCCAGGGCTAAGCTCTGGTAGGGGGACATGGGGACGAAGTCTTTGATTGCCTGCACTCGCTGTGTCGGAAATTGAGTCGGCAGTGGTCGAAAATCGACTCTGGATACTCGCGCTATGCACTTAAGGAGATTTTCTTTTCTCTCTCTCCCCCTCCCCCATTTTCATCCAGGTCTAAGAAAATTTAATTGCACCAATTTTTTAATTTCTTACCAACACCAGAAATACAAATCTTCTACCAGTTTCTTTGATCTGACATAAGTTTTAGACATATAATTTTTTTTATAAAGGTACTCTGACACTGCATATAAAAAATGAAATTCTATGCCCTCGCAACAAATAAAACATATTACATTCTGAGGCTGTATCTGAATGAAAAATGCTTTTTGGTGAGTGTGAATAATCAAAAAAGTAAAACAACAGAATAAAATGCATTTCTGAGTTTAAACAAAAAAGCTTTAAAATTTGGACCTCATCAGTTCAATATAAATCAAAATAAAACCAACTTTGCATTTTTTTTTTTCAACTATGAAAAAAATTTTTGTCTTGTGATATTTGTAATACCCTGCAAAGCAGTATGAACACAATGCATAATGAACTTTGGGAATGTGGTACATATATTCACTCCAGTATCAGAGACAATAAAAAGGTGTAACATCTATAATAACCAAACATTAAAACTGATATGTTAATAATGTAGTTTAACTGCATCAAATTTCTATGAAAAACTAATTTCACAATGATATGATTACCGTTTTACAAAACTTTCCATTATTTCATTTATCTAATTATAGATGTCAAATCAAACATTTTATTTTTTAATAAGTACTAGATATTTAAATCTACAACCTGTACCATCTTATTGCTTAACCAGTAATAATTGAGCGGATTCTTATTCTACATACAATGCATCAGATAAACAATTGTTCTAAGGCATGACCAGATGGTCACTGGGCTAGCAGGATGGCATATCTTATAGATATATAACATTTTGACATTAGAATATCAATATGTGGTTGTAAGAACTAATGTTAGTAGCTAGTAGTAATTATAATGCACTAATTCTTTGAAAATTAACTTAAGAAAAACATTAGTAGAGGTATTTTTCAGCAGTGTGTAGAAGTAGGCTTTTAGTGAAAATAGCAGAAAAATGATCGCGCCTTGTAAGATGAGAACACTTGCCTTGGAGATGTATCGGGAAGTATTGCCTTGCCATTCAAAGAGCACATGATTTATACCACTAGACCAATATGTTTACTTATTAAATTTAACCCCCCCCCGCCCCCCCTCCCCCCCCCAAAAAAAAAAAAAAAAAAAAAAAAAAAAAAAAAAAAAAAACTAGTATTTTTTGTACTACCAACTCAGAGAAAAATCTTTTTTTTTTTTTTTATTGTTTCTTGGAAACTATTAAAAATTATATATACCATTCTGACAGCTAGGTGACCAAGTTGCTCTGTGAAGCATTGTTCACATCTCAGTGTCCTGGGCTACTATGAGTTGTTGGAGGACCACTTGCACTCCACAGGGTGCAGCAGTGTGATATGCTCGGCCCCTCTGAGAGGCACACGGTGGCATGTGTAATAGTCAATCATCTCTGGGATGGAGCAGAACTCCCTGCTGTTCTTGCCCAGGATGTAGCCAATACTGCCATCTGGCTGACCAATCTGCTCTATCTGCACATGAATGTTTTGTTTGGCACTTCTGAAAAACAACAATGTCGAATAAAATGAAATGCAGTTGCACTCTTTGCAGATATATTAAACTACGGTTCCCCATTCAAGAGCCATTTGAAACATCTAACACTTGCAAATGTATCTCGTCTAAACTACATGAATCTACACAAAGTACCAACTGCATTTGTAAGACCTAGGTATAATTGTAAGTAAAAAGAATGATTACAATAAACCTCCAATAGTCTGAAAAATCGTGGACATCGCAAGCTCTTTGACGACAGTCTTTTAATTATGACTGATCATATATATGAATGACTTGTCATTAATCGGATTAGTTTCTGGTAACTAGTCTTCAAATAAAAGATTATCTACTATTACCAAGGTTAATAATATAACTATAGATGTATTTTCCTTTGGTAAATGCACTAACACAGATATGACTCTGTGAATAATTTGTAAAACAGTAATTTAATTTAAGTGATTTAAAATGAAAAACAGATTTAAAAAGTAAAGTGAAAAAAAATTTACATTAATTTGGACTGGGTTCCAAACTTGCTAAGTTCAAGAGCTTGTATGCTAAAAGTATATACACATAATAAAAAAAAAGTATAAATAGACCAAGCTATGCCTGTAACAAAAATATTACACAAATTTTCATGCAATACTTACTTTATTGAGAGAGAGTATGATTTTCTATCTGAACTAATGCGAACAATATAACTTCCCTCCTTGCAAACACGCAACATTTTCTCTGCATCATCTCGAGTTATATTGCCATGGTACCAGCTTTCAATAGAGAAAAAAATAGATTGAAAAATAAATCAACTGCCCAAAAAAAGTTTGAAGTGTTGCAATTACTTCTTATTTTTCACAATGTGCAAGAAGTTTTACAGAGACAAGTTAAACTTACAACTGAACAACACATTATCCTTACTTATTGTTTTAGATTTGACATTCGGTTTAATTTTCTTTAAAAAACAAAAAACAAAACAAGCCCAACCATGCAACTTTATGTAATTAAAAAATTAGAAGACTCCATGAGGAAAACTAGGATGGATTCTATAATTTGGGAAGTAACAGACGTTTTGGCTTTAAATTAAACCCTATAGATTGGTGCCTGATTTTGAAAATTCTTTCCTATATCTATCATTAGTAATTTGTATAAAAAAAGTTCCTCTCTGTACAGGAATATAGGCTTTGTATGGACCTGTCTTTTAGAGTAAATAAAGCAAGAAATGCAACAAAAGTAAATTTTTCTTGAAATCACAATGTTTTTGTATCTAGGCTCTTTACACTAGTTTTCAAGTTAACTAGAGAATGAAAAATTTTACATATGACATAAAATTGAAGAAAAATAGACAAAATTAATCCACTGTAAGCATACTTACTTTTGATTTGGAAGAGGTATCATTGGATTAATGCGCTGCCCAACATTGCTGCCTCTGGATTTAGCTCTTGCTCTACTTGAATCATCCACACTGTGTTGTTCTGAAAATTGATAGACAGCTTGAAAAAGCTCTCAGGCTGATTGCACATGATTGATTGCTCAAATTGGAAAAAGAAAAGAAAAATCCAAAGACTGAACCAGTTGTAAGAACATATAATAATTTTGATACTTAAGTATATAATGTTTTAAAATGAGATTCAAAATTCATCATCAATAATTTTAATTTTGTCTAAAAAAAACAACAACCTAAACATTTATTTTTTTTTAAGTACAAAAGGGCAATTCTTTTGTAAATTGCACTTAAGCAAAAAAAAACAAAACAAAAAAACCATAGACAATTACTCAATCAAAAAGCCAAACATAAATTCTTTAATTGATAATAAAATTTGTATAGTATTATATACTACCACAAAGTTTCTAAACTGTATGTCATATGTATACTTTTTATTAGATAATATCTTCACATGGAACAAACACACTTACTAACTCCCCTGGACGAGGCTGGAGAGGAGGATGGGTGAGAGTCTGAGCTTGGCCACGATTGATCGTAGCTCTCAGAGCCAGACCGCTGCCTCATGGCTCGGCTGGCCCCAGTGGTCGGCTCAATATTGCTGCTGGGAGTGGTGGGAGCTGCCGCAGACAGTCTGGGCTTGAACTGCTGGTGCTGCTTTTTCAAATCCCAAGGCTCCTCATAGGTGGCTGACGCCTGTATCTGCATGGCTCTGTTCAAATTTAGAGTATGTCATATAAGATAGGATAGACATAGAGAAATTTGGCTAAACATTTGATATATATATATATATATATGAGACAAATATATATTACAAACACGAAGTGACAGACTTACAGTTATTCTCTGTCATACATGTACTTTATAAAGGAAACCTACCTATCTACACATCTACAAACGAATATATAATGAATTTCACAGTATGTATATCAACTAGTTTGAATCATAACTCTTGGTTCCCCAAAGCTCTCTCAAAGAGTATGGGAAAAAAATTAATCTCAGTTGAAAAGTGTTGACATATCATTTTTTGAGCTCTAGGCTTTGAGTCATTGGGAACAACATCAACAGAGAATTATCTCTTATGTAATATATATCTGGGAACAAATTGAATAGTCTTTGAAACCATTCTATAAGGCCCATAAGCCATTACCAGTATGTGAAGTTGTTAACCTTGAAATTAAAAAGTTCAGTAACATTGACAGTACCTGAGTTTCTGGTCTAAAATACTGTTTTTAAGGTCCCATGCATCTTCATATGTGTCAGCTGGGAGTGGTTTAAGTGGTTTATGTTCAGCTGCTTTGGTTATCTGGTTATCCGCCTAAAACATGGGAAAAAAACAAGAAAGCCTGCTCAGTGATGAAGAAATACATTTTTTTTCTCTTGCCATCAATCCAGATGAACTAATCGATCAAGTTTTAGAAATGGCAAGCCTAAATATGTCATTCAAAAGTACATCTGACATTATACACATTAGCTCTAAAAAAAAAATAAAAAAAAATTGTTAGATAAATATTTTTTACAAATTAAAAAAGTGCATACATGTAATTCAGTTATGAAGTTCAATGTTTACATTTGACTCTTTGTTTCCCCAGGATTTACTCTGTAATCAACTCATAAAGACATTGTTATCCACCTTGCTCTGATGGTAGCATGAATGTAAAATGTTCTATTCAAACCAACCCATTCTGGTTTACATGAAGTTGTTCATGTCTCATCAATAGACTTGGTACGATTATTATGCTTACAAGAGAAATTGTTTGATATCAAAATAGATTTGTCCATGTTCATTTACCTACCCACCCTACAATATCGGAATCAATGAATGGAAGTTTTCAAAAACTGTCCCATTCATTGCAGTGTCAATGTTTTCACCAGATAAACATTATTAAGTTAGCAAGAATAGCACTGACTATCTGTAAAAAAAATGGACATCAATGGAAAGAAAAATGTAATATTAATTGCATTTGTACGCAATTTTAATTGTAAAAAGTTCTACCCTTATAAGCCGTACATTTATTTATGAAAGTATCCAGTTATATGTAAGGTAATCTGACAAATGTCAATTCTCGACAAAAAAATATTGTATGCTTTGAGACTGAAAGTAAAAAAATCAATATCAGATAGAAACTGTACAGACCTTTTTATCTATCATTAGAAATATTTTTCTATAGATATCAAGGTAATCTGACAAATGTCAATTCTCGACAAAAAATATTGTATGCTTTGAGACTGAAAGTGAAAAAATCAATATCATATTATCTATCATTAGAAACATTTTTCTATAAGGGTACCAATGATGTGTCTCTAATAAATTCTAAGCATAGTTAGAACAGATTGATACTCTGGGTACATTTCATGATCAGCCTTATCAGCCCACCCACAAAAATGTAAAATTAACCTACTGTGCCTTAATATAGTTAACAGTTATACACATGTAGATAAATTTGACTCCAATGTAAGTGTTTGTCTACTTTGGTGATTTTGCCTGCTATTTGGGGAAGCCTCTGAAATTGTTAATATATATTAATTTGATCTTCTAGCATTTTCTTTGAATTTTCTAAAATGTTAATGGGCTGGAGAATTGGACATGAAATCATGGTTTTGAGCCTCAAGAATACAAAATACGGAAATTTAATTGGTTTCATCTAGGTAAAATTGTATAACTTTCCTGCAACAAAAGTCACCACCACCAATACAGATCATTAAATTAAGGCCCTAGAAACCTTTTCCATGTTAAGAAGGCAGCATATATAAACAAAAAAAAAGTTTATGAAGATATTTATAAAGCATCGGAAACAGTGTTTCGAATGTGAATCCCCAGTGAACTTACTTTTGAATGAGGTAAGTTATCCAAGGCATCATGGAATATCTCCGATGTCTCAGAGGTAGTTGAAAGACTACGAGCAAAGTTTAGCTTGGCCTCGAGTTTACGTTGCTGTGTAGCCGAGTCCCAAGCATCCTCATACACAGACTCTTGCTTCGATAAAAAGGGGTCACCTGGTGATGGTGTCTGAGCCTCTTTAGAAATATCAGGTTTATCAATAACTTTTGACGCTCTTTCCTCCTCCTTTTTTAATCTGCGTGCCTTTAAATCCCACGGTTCTTCGTACATGCTTTCCGATACAGGCTGACTCATAGAGTAGGGCATGTCTCTCTTACTGCTAATGCTATGCGCAACTTTAAAAGGAGCAGACACAGGAATTATTTGAGTGTTGCCGGTATGCTTTGTGATGGTTGACTTTTTTGCTCCAGGGTTGCTTGCATTTATAATACTGGAGTTGTCTTTGATATGGTTTGTGTGAGAAGAAGATATTGAAAAGGATTGTGTGGAAGATACTTGTGGTGCAGATGGTGCTATGCCTTGATTAGACTTTCGAATGTCTGCGGCAATTTCATACTCAATCTCCACACATCTTTTGCTGGGCCTGCGTTTGGAGTTGTCCTCACCTAACAATGAATCCACACTTCCCTTTAAGTCTGAATCATCCAGTGATGGTGTTTTTGTGAGCTTTGCCTCTGCATTAGACGCATGATCTAAGGTCTGAGAGCGTCGAGTTGAGGAGCGTGGTTTTGGTGACGGTTTTGGAGAAGGCATTCGAGGCTTGGCACTTTCCATTGGATTTTGAGCCAGCTCATACACATCCCCACTATCACCATCATCATCAACTGATTTTGACTTCGACTGCCTCTTTTTCTGATTCACTCGACCAGCAAGGGCATCTGATAAGGAAAATACATTGGATAAATGTTAATAAGGAATTAATTATAAATGGTCAGAGATATCCTATACAGACAAAACAAAATATTTTTTTTCAAAATCCAACAATGCAAGTTGTAAAGGGAATAGAAAGGTGAATAATGCCCCTTTATCTTATTAACATCATATCCAGTGATGTGTTAGACAATGAGGCAACATTTAACCTGGTCTGTCCAGACCAAAATTGTGCCCTGACTCACAAATGATGAATTTGCTTTGATTTGTGCGAAGGCTAAACGTTTAAGCAAGTAATTTCGAGCATTATTGTTTGCATAGCGATGTAACTTTCAAGTAGAGTGTCAATTCCATGTGCATAATGTTTAATACATGTACGTTTAAAAGTCTGCAACTGAAAAAGAAGGCAATGACTTAAATCAACAGGTTCTCAATGTAAATATTACTTGGTAACAAAAAAAAAACAACAACACATTAAATGAAAGCAGACACATAAAGGAAACATAAAATTATGTTCTTAGCACACATAGGAAGGTAATGCACATTTGTAAGAAGAAGAAAAAAAGTAAACAACCAAAATAACTATTGTCAATGACAGATCTCTTCGCTTGCCTTTCATCATTCTGAACACAGCCTCCGAAGCAGTAAGAAGTTAGACAGAGATAACAAAAACCACTTAAAGTCAATCTAGACAAAAGCAAATGTATGTAACTATTGATATTTTCCTTAATTTATACTTCTTTAATATGTTGTTCAAATATGTAACTGCCTGGAACAAGCACAGAATTTTCAGAATTTCAGCTTTTGAGATATATGCATAAAAACAGCTTGGTTTTCACAGTTCCATGAACCAACATTAATTTAGGTCTAGGGATCAGTTAACACAACAGACAGTAAAAATTCCAACTTTACCAACTCTCGCTTAGACCTTTGCGCAAATATCAAAGCTATGCTTCAATTTGTTTGAGCATGCTGATAAGTTTCTTTAAAAACACCAGAGACAATATCAATAAACAGATGGAAAAAAAAGACAAACCTGACATGTTCATGCCTTGGAGCCCAAACAGAGACTGCTAAGCATGCAAAAAGAGGTGAGCAAAACATATGAAAGGAAAAAAAGTTGACTGAAAGAATTAACCAAATAGCAAAAGAAAATAGAAATAATATGGTACACAAATTTAATGCACCATGTAACATGGTGGATCCTATTTTGTATTTATTCCATTATTTATCCTATTCCAGATGCTTTCCACAAAAAAATCCTAAAACAGAAGCAAGATGAAAGTCACACATTTTGAAAGTCTTCATTTTCATCACATTAACTTTGCATTTGGTAGCATACAAAACAAACGAATGTGAAAGAGTTACAACTAGGATTCAGGAATAAAGTGGTATTGAAATAAAAATATTAAAAAATCATTAGAGAATGCCCCCCGAAATAGTAAAATTTTTTAGCAGTATGTGTATGTTTAAAGTAAGACAAAATATGCCTACCTCCAAAACAGATCTTATTGCACATACAGACCCGTGTCGCTTTCATAGTGCTACTTACAAATATCTTGTGGAAACATCCTAGCAAACCATAAACCAATGACAGAGATTTAAAACAATCTTTGCACAAAGTGGGGCAACAGGCCAAAGAACCATAGTTAGAGAGTGCCACTCCAAGTTTGACAGAAAAGATGTCTAGAACTTCACTCTAGCACAAACGTATGCCTGCTTAGGATAAAGCACAATCTGATCTGTGTCAGGTAAACTATTGAAAGCCGGTTCACTGTGACTAAAATAGCACATCTGCAGCTCAGTAAAAAATTGAAGTTTAGAGGGACTGGATGCAGGATGTGAAATAGATTCACAGCATCTCCACTATCAAATTGATCATTTTTAAATGTTCTTTAGGCTTCTTTCCCATTTTTTTTTTACAATTCTGCACTTTGAAGAAAGTTCATCACCTCCTGCACAAGGCGAGAAGGTGGCAAATGATTAAAGTAAGTCTAGAAACATGATTCATAGTTTAAAATGAGAAAATCTAGGATTTGTAGAATTTCTTAATTGTAACATGAGATCTCATGATTATAACCCATATCAAACAAAACATTTTAAAGAAGAACCGATGGATTTTTACTACAAAAGAAAAGGATTTCAAGTCTAGATTTTTCAATGTGTTCACTCTCTCTCTCTCTCTATATATATATATATATATGAAGATTCATTGTAAGAAGGAAGTACAGATGGTAATTTCTATGAATGTCAATTTATCGCACAAAAGTACACGATTTGCTTTGAGATTCCTTTCCTTTTGGGAAAATCAACCATATTTTATCTTATTTAGATCAAGCTTACTGAAAAAATAAAACTTAAACATGATACTAACCACATGATACACAACTTGCATCATAAATAAACAAAATAAAGAGAAAAGTAAAAACTGTTCCCATAGAAATGTTACCTTGTGGCAATGCATAACCAGGATCTGAATCCTCACTGTCTTCTGTATGCCTCCTGTTTTGATTTCTGCTGTCAACTGGGTCACAATATTCTCCAAGGGCTGCCTGTTATTATGAGAATCCATGAGTTAACCTGTCACCCACTCATAAAGAGGTCCTAAAAGTAGCAAGTATTTGCTTCAAGTTTTAGCAGTTAGCAACCAAAGTACTATTTTGCTAAATAATTCCCTGAACTTCAAATATAGGCCTACAGATGATATCAGTTCAAAAATAATAATTTACATGTACCTCCCTCAAAACAACCTGAGCCATTAAATCCAAAGCAACTAATAAGTAAAAAGGGAATGCATTGTAATACTACATTGGGAATATTCTCCCTCGTTCCCTTTGCATTCACTCCCCTGGAAAGGAACAGATATTGATTTACCATTATGCAAGGGAAAGAACTACCAGGAAGTAAAAAAAAACCATAAATTACTTGCTTTTTAGAATAACATTTTTTAGGTTTTTGCATGCCACACTCCCCCGCCCCCCCCCCCCCCCCCCCCAAAAAAAAAAAAAAAAAAAAAAAAGAGAGATTAAGGATGTGGGCAAAAAAACACACCCAGGCCCACATCTGCTCAAACAGGTAACACCAGAATGGGGATTGCCTAATCCATCACCTGTCACAGTTCAGGTCATTAACATTGCTAGCAGGTGGCCTTACTAGTTTTTATTGATCAAGGGCTTTTCCTTCACAGCACACACTCCCACTCACTGATGCATCCCCTTATTTCTATTCCACACAAATATTTGAAATAGTGACAAGCAAGTGGGTTATGTAAATCACTTCATCTGAAATCTCAGCTTAATCATGGAGTTATGATGAATGCATACAGATCTAAATATAATTGTTTGCATAAAGACCTACCAAAAACCCTATCCCCGACCTATTGCTTAGCACATTACAACTTACAGAAGTTTTTTGTAGAGCGTTGGTTGGTATAGCTCTTGAATAATTATCGAGCATATACTTTTGCAGGAATTCCTTCGTGGTCTCGCTCGACATGTTCTATCGCCTCTTGGAATTTCCCTTCACCATCTCTTCCAAACATGTGAATGATATACATATACAAACTGTCTCCTTTCAGAACATTCAAAATGCTGAAACCAAAACAAACAAAAAAATAATATTTTCAAATAGGAAAATTCTGTTTTCCTTGGTTGCTCTAGTTTTTCTTTTTTTTTTTTTTACAAACTTTAAAAAAGTTACAGTTGTGAGAAAAAAAAAGGCATTTATAAGTAGAATTTAAAAACTCATGTCATAAGTCGATTTTGTAAGGTAGTAAATATTTCTGATGGGTGCTCCAAATCCAATGTGTAAAACACAAATATTGTGGAGTTACGTTTAAAATCTAGTTTGTAATAAATATTAATGTACGTGCAGAAGCTAAAAACTTTTTAAAGTTGGGGAAGATAATTTGGGTGAGGGCATGGATTTGATCATTTTCCAAGCCACCTTGGTCCTAATGCGTGTCCTGACTTAAAATATGGTGTGTATTATTTTTTACACATTAATTTGCCATGATCTTGCCTAACCTTAAGTATCTGTACTTAACCCTCTTCAATGTTCAATACAAGGCACAATTTAATATTCTATACATGTATGTTTTTGTGTGTTTTGAACAAATCCAACACTGAAATGTCTGGCAATGTGACATTTTACCTTGAAATTTAACTTGAAAAAAGTTTTTGATGTTAATAAAATTTATTTTTTGCTCTAGATGTTCGGTAACATTTCATAACATTTTTAGTCAAATTAGTTCATATCACTAACAGAACTTGACTTTAAATGTCACTGAAAAATGTCCATCCAACATTTTTAAACCTCACAATGCTTTGAAAGCCGCCTGAAAGACCAGGTGACCAGTCTGGCACTGGCACGGGTGACTGGGTATGAAAGAATGGGATGAGGCAGAAATGTTGAACACCTTGTTAACTGATGCTCTTAGTTTTGCACTGATATTGCCAAAATTTTAATCATTTCTAGAGATAAGTTCATAAAACTATATTTTTTTTATGGCACTGAGAAGTTAATTTGTTTCGGCTTTATAATAATCGTTTATCACTTTTGTGAGGGGGGGGATGAAGGAGAAGCCAGTTATTACTTCTCTCCTGCAGGTGATAACAATCAAACTTATCTAATTTAAAATAGCAGTGGGTGTGATATGTTTCAAGTTTGAATCTTTTTCTACATGGATCAACATTCCTACTGTGTGTCTCTTGACTGGTAATGCACTTAGAACCTTGTAGCCCCAATTGAAATTTCTACAATACAGAAATAAAAAGTTCAGCTGAGGATTGAGCCTTTTACCTCCTAATCGTCAATCCAGACCACTAATGGAAGAGATATATGGCGCCTTATAACTAAATTGTTAAAAATGCAATCTTCAAATTAATGTTTGTTACGTCCCATAGGTTGATGGGCGAAAAAAAGGGTCTTGGTGAAAAAAGAGCCGCGACACCAATGATTTGAACCTTAAACGTCATGCTCTTCAGTCATGAGCACTAACGACTGAGCCAACGTTAATAATGTTGAATCTACATCCCACGTTCGCAAACCATGACAGCAGAGCTGTCTGTCTTTGTGGACAGCGTTTGACACTCCTACGTAAATCAGTCATGGCTATCACCATCTTCCTCTACATCAATAGTTATCTTTATAGACGGAACTAAAAACCGCCAGGCTACTCAAGATTTCTTTGGCGGATAAAAAATCTACTTAAGGTCTTAATCACACGAAAACATGATATTCCACAAAAAGTTGTGACTGGCTAAAAATTTATCATTACGATACATTTAAGTGGTGAACAAACAATAACAATAAGGTGGCGGCAACATAAAATGGCCTCAAAAAGATCAACAGATAATTTATTTTAAAAGTGGGCGGACGGCTACTGTTAGTGTTACAAAAAAGCTTTTATGTGAGATAAATGTCAGATAGGAGAGCGCATGACAATCTTCTCTGTCTTGTCAGAAATGTGATCATAAACGTCAACTTGCTTTCATCTCCCCTTCACCCTGAATTGAAACGGTAGCACTTAACTTATTTTCTTACATCTTGTCTCCTGCTCCCTATGCCTTTCATCTTAACCACTATAGATATATATGTGTTGTCTCATACATGTGTACACCTCAAATTATAAAATAGCCCAAAGATTCATTGTTTAAACAATGTAGCTGCATCAACAACCACAAACTCCATGCACTAATAAGTAACATGATTGAACCATCATCTCGCAACACACGCAAACATACCATGATACCACCAAAAAACAAAAAATTAAAATAAAAACAGACTTTACACCTCATGGTCTGCGTGTATGATTAATTACCAAACTTCAAAGTTTGTTCATAGGACTGTTGGAGGAGATAATACTGGGAAAGTTGCACATAATTTTATGGATTGGTTAATGTTCTATTAAATATAATAGGAACATTATAAAAAATTGTTCCTTATAAAACAAGATTTACTTATGACAAAACTACATCTAAAGTCACTTGTACAGAGCACTCCCAACGCTGGTGTCAGAGCCCTAAAGTCTACATGAAGGTACCCCACAACGCTGGTGTCAGAACACTAAAGCCTAACAGAAGGCACCCAGCAGCACATTGTTTTGATGTGTAAGACTGTAACTACACTATCCTAGATCAAAGTCCTACCACAGCTTACAAAACATTTTCTTTCAATGTGTCTGCCCCATTCCCCCCTCCGTTTTTGTTTTCCCTTCTTTCTTTTATGTGTTTCACTTGATTAACATGAAATACATGTATACAAAAAAAATATGATTACATATTTAGGCTATATGGTAGCTAAGCCTAATAAGAAAAAACACAGTTTGCCCATAAGTTAGCGGACAGAGAGTCAAACTCAACGGACGGCGTCACCTGATCTCACAGTGGGCCTTGTAGCTGTACATCATAAAACAAAAAAACTGGTTGGGATAGGCAAAAAGTATGTATATAATAGGCTATGGGCTAGATCTATAGATGCAACTGCAGTTGAAATCTAACAGTGAAAGAGTAGATCTATGTTACTATTTACTATTGTGTTTCCAGATTCTAGATCTAGTTATTATCCATCCAGTCTAATCCACTAATCTGCACTTATTTGGGATTTTCTGAGATCTAATTCTAAACACAGTCACAGACACCGGTCTGGCCTATAACTGACTAATCTAGATATCCAGACTAATCCCTAATATCTAGAGAAATCCATCTAAATCGTCGAGGTCTAGATCTATATATATCTATCTATTTGCTGATATATTCTTGTCTAAATATAGACGTATTTTTATAAATAGATCTATGACATAGTATGTTAAAAGATGCAGCTCAGATTTAACTTGAGAACTCACTTTTTAGAATCTTAGAAGATGTCTTATCTAGATCTAGCTTTGGCTTGACTATGCGATCCGTTCTCGGCTAGGCCTAATGTTCTTCCGTGTTTTCATCAGTTTTCATATGACAGCTCAGAGCTCACACAAATAGGTTGCCTCTTTGAGGATTGGAGGAAGAAAAACAATCACTCTCTTTTACTTCAGTTATTTCCCTTCCCAACGTCCGTATCTTTTTTTTTCTTTTTTTTTCTTCAAATTTTTGGAAGTCCCCTAAGTTTTCGAAAAATACTACCTTTGGCGTGTTATGTGTTTTCGGAGAAAGCAACATTATTTCCTATTTTACAGTCTCCCGAAGAATCAAGGTTTATCTTATATGCATGTGACAAAACCTCAGCGAACCGGTACACGTAATTCCAGGACCTGGCCATATCAAGGGGGGGGGGGGGGGGGGGGAAAGGTAAAGGGAGGGGAGATCGCGGCTTGCATTGGTGTGATAGCGGGGCGTGCGGGGAGCGGGGGGGACTAAAGCGACAGATCGGAGAATCGAAATAGAGACCTCTTGAATGAAATCGATCCTCTACCCAAGATTGAGAGATTGACATAGAGAGGTGGAAAAGAAACGACAATATTGCATCGTAAGCTTGTTGTTGTTGTTGTTGGGTGTTTTTTGTTTTTTTGTTGTTGTTTACTTTGACGCCTAGGTAGATAAAGGTTTATAGATTAAGGTTTGGCGATAAAGCACCACTCTCTGATAACAACTTAACTACGTAACTAAAAATCTGTGAACCTTATGAACAGCCATCTTAGCAATCTAAACAATAGATTGATGGTGAGATGAAAAGTAATGACTTTACGGATGATTTATAGCTCTCCGTAGCCATGCTCAACAATGCACCCAGTAGCCTAACATCTTCAGCGCATCGAAGACTGACACGACTTTTTTTAAGCTTAGTTTGACCAGTTACCAAAAGGAATTAATACATCACGCGTGTCATAAACGTCAATGCTTGTTGGGAGGGAGAGAGAACGTAACAAGAGATGAACAAAAAGGACAAGGGACTGACATCAAAATGTTCAGCGATATGTCACATTTAACAATATTGAGAGCGTAATCAATCCGTTGAATTCCTTCCATTTTGTTTGTAAGTGGTTTGGTGAACGCTGCAAATCCCTTTCCGATTGGATGGCAAGGTCTATCCAGGGGGTAAGGTAGCTCATTTGGTAAAGCGCTTGACTTCTAATCAGGGGTCCCATAGTTCAATTCGAGATTGACTTTGCTTGGCTCTGTCGGCCTCTGTATCATGACCAACTGATACACAGGGCCTTGCATATATCCGGTCTGCATCTGTGCGACATATCATACAAACTTGTCACATTCTGGCTTTGGCCTTTGCAATAACTATGATCGCAAATATCCCATTTTGATCTAGAAGACGTTAAACTAGGAGTAAGAGATATATTTTTATTTCTACGAAGCTCGGTATATAACCATGGACTTACTTGCTGCGTCTTGACCTATATCATATTAGAATTTGGATCGAAATCACATAAATACAAGCTATCCTTTCTTATTTTTACTTTGTTTCTTTTTCTTTTTTTTTGGGTCTAAATTAATCAAGCATACGTAGGCCCTACGTGTATGAGGAACTACCGCGAGATTGAGTTGGTTTTCCAACGTCCAATGTTAGCACGATATAGGCTATAATTGTGGACGGACCCCAAGACGTTTATATGCTGCCACACGTGAGTCAAGGCGGGGATACCATGACTCATGTCCCAGCCAATCATAAACTGACACCGACCCAACCAATAGGGGGCGAAATCGCCAGGGCTCGAACAATGGACCTCCTGCGTCGGAAGCCAATGTTCTACCCCGGGGCTACCGCGAACCGCCACAATAGAATGTATTATTAAAAAAAAAAGGGGGGGGGGGGGCACCAATTATGAGAACCTGCTAACCAGAGGATCTATATTCTTGATATTCACCAGAGTAAAGAAATGAGTCAGTAATAAAATAGCACAGCAAAATAGTAAAGAGAAACAAGTGAAAACAAGCAGAAAAAGGGTGACACCAAAAATAAAGAAAAAACATTAACAACTTTACAATAAGAAAATGAACTAAAACGAATAGAAATATTTTTCAAAGGGAAAGGAGAGCAACACAATTGCATTTTTAATGGCACAGAGAAGCAGGCCAACAACTATAGAGGCTTTAACAGACGGAGCTAGACCTAGGGACCAAATAATGATGCGAGCGACTGAGGGAATAAGGTGAAAATAGGTTAGAAAGGGACAGCCACAAACCTAGGTCTAGCTTAGACCAACAGATAAGACAAGTAGAACCCGCACCTTCTACTCGGCACCCATCGCCTTGCCAAGGCGAAGACCAGTGTGCTTAACCACTCTGCCATCGGCTTTCACAAAAATGAAAGCTCCTGTCAGAATGCTTTACACACAGCTTTCATTTTTGTGAAAGCCGATGGCAGAGTGGTTAAGCACACTGGTCTTCGCCTTGGCAAGGCGATGGGTGCCGAGTAGAAGGTGCGGGTTCGATCCCCGTCCGTGTCATTTGTCTAAAAATGTGTCTTTGTCTACTTGTCTTATCTGTTGGTCTAAGCTAGACCTAGGTTTGTGGCTGTCCCTTTCTAACCTATTTTCACCTTATTCCCTCAGTTGCTCGCATCATTATTTGGTCCCTAGGTCTAGCTCCGTCTGTTAAAGCCTCTATAGTTGTTGGCCTGCTTCTCTGTATCATAATTCTATTATTTATTCTGGCTAACATGAATACTTCGGGATCCTATAGAGAAACTAGTTTGTTCACGTTCTGTAATAAAAACTTGGACAGGTCTAACTCAGCAAAGTACGATTTCTCAGTCAAGGCAAGCCGTGTGTAAAGCCCTCTGACAGGAGCTTTCATTTTTGTGAAAGCCGATGGCAGAGTGGTTAAGCACACTGGTCTTCGCCTTGGCAAGGCGATGGGTGCCGAGTAGAAGGTGCGGGTTCGATCCCCGTCCGTGTCATTTGTCTAAAAATGTGTCTTTGTCTACTTGTCTTATCTGTTGGTCTAAGCTAGACCTAGGTTTGTGGCTGTCCCTTTCTAACCTATTTATTAATGGTCATGTATTTTTGATAAAATAGAAGATAAAATCTTTCCATTTCTCCACCAACATTAACATGTCTCTGTGCATTTTTCTGATCTGCGGGCGAGCTACAACAAGTGATGGGGCGTTGTGCTCCTACTCGGGAGGCACTCAGTTCGAACCCACGATCAGGCAAATTTCTTTTCGAATTTTGTACCTTGGGCTCCTGGTTGACTATGGGGTCGGTATTATAAACTGTGACAGGATGCATTGTATCCCCTCACTGACTCTGGATCAGGTGTTTGTCTTGGGTGCTGTCCGTGATTTGCGAAAACCAACCAATCAACCATTCAACCAACTAAAATCTCACTATCAACTCGATGTTTTTGAGCAATCTGTCTCACACTGAGAGGTCATCATTATGTAGGCTTAGGTCTCACAGAAATGCGTCACCATAATCGATTCTCCAATGCTGAAGAGCTTCAATACATTGACAGTCTTTAATTTCGGTTCTACTTGGAACTTCTTGCCAGATTCTTGGGGATCGACTCTAGTTGTAAGTTGAGAAACTTAATTATAGATCTAATCTAGATCTTGTTGGGGACATAATTAAAGCATTTTATATAGAGGGCCCATTATAATGTTTTACTCTTACAGTTAATCGGTACAATCAAAGTTTTGATAGCACCAATGATGGATCCCAAAAAAAAAAATGGCAATCAATGTTTAAGGCTTAGAATCTAAGCAATGATGTAATCTAGATCTAGATCTAGATCTAGATCTAGATCTAATCTAGATTTATATCTTATTCTGACTTGTTGCAGTTGTACCCAATTAATCCTGGTATCCCTCTATACATAGTTATGTGACTATGTTTAACTCTGGCCACTGTATAGCAATTGAAGGATTGTTATAATTATTTGCTCAAACCCAAATGAATTTGTGCATGTGCACATCTATGTATACCAATTTTGTTCGCATGTAAGTTGACAAAAGTCAGTATTTTAGGAAACAACCTCATTTTTTGTTTGTTTTAATAAATGAACCAAAATATCTCAAAATGATTTTCCACAGGTGTTCACCATGGCACACAAAAATGGAACATTAGAGTTGCAGGCCAATTCTGTATCTTTTCTCACTCATGGATCTGGTGACTCCCATCCATCCAATCCTTTGATCTTTGGCAATGGTCCTTCTAACAGTAATATCCCCTCTGACTTGAAAATGGACAATCCCACAATTGTTGTGGTTACACACACTGGAGAGCTTTTGGAAGATAGTAAAGAGGGTACAAACTCTTTCCTTACCCTGGAAACAAAGAGAGAGATAATTGAGGCTCTTCAAAGATCAGGACTAGAAAACAATGAAATCACAACGGTTGTTCTAGAGGACCCAATACTGGAGAACTTTGCAGCTGCACAGAGTAAAAGCTTCAAGTTAAAAGAAACTGAGAAGACAATAGTCTCTTCTACCTATTCCGCTGTAATATCTGATGACGCACCATTATATACCAGATCAGATCAGCCTCTTCTTCTACAAGATGTAAGTAAACTTTGCTTTATCTAAATCATGTCATAGAATAGAGAATCATGATTTCTTATTTACTGTTTACATTCTTTGACCAGCATCATGATTTGTCAAATTGTGGCTTTAGGTATTTGATGATGGCATGGAAAAGTATCAATCCCTAATACAGAAACAAGCAAAACACTGCAGGCTTGCATATAATTTAAGTCTTGAGTAAACGTGAAGTCTATCACTCTTTGCATTTGTAGTGATTTATTTAGAAGATGCAGTGCAACATAACTTTTCTGGCCACATGTTTGTCTATTGAGGATGTCAATTATCTTGTTACTGAATCATTGAATGTTTCACTTTCTTATTTTGAACATCAAGTACCATAAAAAATGCTCCAATTTCACATTTTGCTTTACATTTTTTCAATAATTCCAAATGAGTTGCAAGCATTTAATGTCACTAGGATCACATGGCTAAAGGCAAAGCATACAGACATTCCAGCAGCTGTGGGAACTTGTTTTTATCGCTGTTGTCTTACATATTTTTATGTTGAGTTGCTTGTGCTTCGCTTTGTTTGCTTTTGTAAATGTTTTGTTAGTTCTAACTGGATAGGAGATTAGGTATAGACATTGCAGTGGTTTTGCACAATACTAATTATTGACTCAAAGCCAAAAAAAATTAATTTGCATTCCTAAACCACTTGAGTGCTCAGGTATATTTAAAAAAATGAGGGTCCCATATAGAGTGTAACTGTCTTTGAATTTGATGTATCTGCTAAGCCAAAGATGATTTGATCCAGTGAATGGAAGTGGTCATACATTCGGTATTTGCCTTAATGAATATACACATTTCTGTTAATGGCTCCAAAATAGAGGTCAAATTTGATCCCACAGCACTCAGATAGTTAAAACTGCAGTCAACATTTTACATCTTAAGAATAATGATAATTGTAATACTGTTAATGTTTAAATTTTTAAGCATTTAATTTATACATATTAATTACTTTTAATTCAATAATTTTCTTATAGACCCAAAAAAGTTAAATGGGATGCCTGAGATTTTTGAGAATTAATTTTTTAAATGGTGGTTTTTACAACATTAATTTTTTTATCTAGTATGACATTATTAACTTACTATGATTTTTTTGTTTGTTTTCTTTTACTTTCCATCCCAAGGTTCCAGTAAAGGGAAAGTCCAGAGGTGTTGGTGGCCTTTTGAGCTCCAACTCGAATCATCTCTGCATGAAAGTGAATGGAAATCAAGAGACTGACTCAGATATGAAACAGGTGTTAAACCTGCTAAAGACCCTCCACCAAGACAGAGAGAGGCACGAAAGAGAGCAGAGAAGGCTTCTTGAAAGTATGCATCAGGAGAAGATGGCTATGTTTCGTCAGTGCCTCAATGTTTTGAAAGATGTGAAAGAGAACATCTTTAAATGCTTGGATGAAAAAACAGGCCCTCCCAAAGGTTTGAATAGAATTCTTGATCTTGTTGTGATTTTGTTTTCTTAACTGCAAGAAAAATGCAACTAAGAGTACTAAAGGCAAGAAAAAGCTGTGACAGACCAGTTAGTTTTGTATGCAGTTCTTATTTACAGCTGAATTAAGAAAAATATACTGTATAACTTTGACTATTTAAGTAATCAACTCTACAGGGTGCATTGATAGATCGCAATTTTTAGGCATCCATCACAATGATACTATTAGGTTTAAAAATCTGCTCACTGAAATGATAAATTAGATTTTTTTTGTGGTAATATCTATTTTCCCCCTTAATTTGATAATTATAAACAATCTAAAAACTAATGTATGTTTTTAGACAGTCTTGGTCTACCATAAGAAACAGATGTACATACATGTATTGCACCTGCTTATAGCTTTGCCATTTAGAAAAAACACATGTATCTTGATATCATCAAAATCAAACTTTTCTTCATTTAACAATGTATAATTTCCGTGAAATATTCCTAACATTATTACCATTTCCTTTTCATGTTATTTGAGAGGTTATCTAGGCTATTGTGCTGTCGATAGAGGGAAATATTGCACAGTGCACTCCATTTCATTTTATCTGATAATTCAAAATTTCCTGTAAGCGAACATACTTTAAAAATCTGGAATAAATTTCTTATAAGTGCTTCATGCATATTTCTACTTTTCTATGATTTACTGCTTCAAATCTGTTAATTCGACATGTTTCCAACCCATTTATACTATTTTTTTTTTTTAAACGACACACAGGTTGTATTAGACTTGTAGATACCTTGCAAAAATTGTATTTTGTTTTTGCCATTCCAAAAGAGGCAAACTCGATGAAACTAAATTTAAAAAGATTTATTAAATTTTACTCTAACTTGATAATTATCTTCTAAATCTACTATAGGGCCCTATATTATGATCAAATTACAAACTTTTGCATTTTTCGACAGGTATGAAAGACTCTGGGGCTCATATTAGTCAAGATAACCTCAAACAGACTATTCATGAAGATGCAGCTGATTTTGAGGTAAAACCTGTTACGTTATACTAAATAATTATTAATTATGAACTTTCCTCTTTCTTTTCTATTTTTCCACACAATTCCTTTATACAAATTTCTCCAATTTAAACAAGATGTTTTACTAATTTAGGTTGTTTTCATATATGACCTTTCAGATTGAATTCAATGCAATGATAGTTTTCACATTTTTACAGTTGGATTTTACTGGCCACGAGGCAAAGATTCTACTTTTACTTTACTTTACTTTTTTTTTTTTAAGATATAGGATGGTGTGGTCAATTGACCGTTTTATAAATCAGTGCAATCCATCATAGATTTTTTAAAATTCTTTTGACACCACAAGGGGTTTAAAAGAAAGAATACTGGTACCGTAATTTAAGTTATAGATGAAGATTTGTAATTATCTCACATGGTGGAATATGATTATTGCCTATTAAAGTTTTGAACTTTATAAATATGTTTATCTCAGTCACATACCAAAGGTTTAAAATAATTTCTGTTTTGCCTTTATTTTTTGCTTTGCAGAACCTCTCAGTCTTTGAGAACAGTATAGTGAGAAGCTTAGTGAAGTTGGAAGAGCCTGCAGTGAATGAGATAGCTGATAAAAAACACATCTGTGATGTCTGTGGGAAAACATTTGCAAGGGCCATAGGACTTGAGCGACACCAAAGGACCCATACTGGAGTCAAGCCATATTCCTGTAACATATGCAGTATGAGATTTAGACTATCCAATCAGATGTACGAGCACAAAAAGGCACACCACACCGGCACACCTTTTATGTGTGATGTGTGTGGCAAGGGATTCAGCCATAGGAGTGTTATGGCCAGGCACAAACATATTCATACTGGACATAGGCCTCATGTTTGCAAAGTGTGTGGGAAAAGGTTTTCTCGGAGCGATGATCTAAAAATTCACCACAGAGTTCATGTGAAAGGATGGCTTTGCCAGTGTGATATTTGTGGCAAAGGTTTCAAGCACAAGGTTAATCTTCAAAGACATATGATGATCCATGAAGAAATCAGGCACTATAAGCATTGGTGTGATGTGTGTGGTAAAGGTTTTTCTTCTACTAGTCACCTGAGGGAACACTTTTTGACGCATACAGGAGAAAAACCTTTTATTTGTGATGTGTGTGGTAAAGGATGTTCCAGCAAAACTTTACTCAAAAGACATAAGTTCAGCCATACAGATGAAAAGCCGTGTAAATGTAACATTTGTGGTAAAGGTTTTATTACAAATGCTCATGTAAAGAGACACAAGCTGAGCAAACATGAAGATGCCAAACCTTACGTCTGTGATTTGTGTAATAATGTCTTTGAAAGCCTGCATGATTTGCAAATCCATTCACAAATCCATGTGCTTGGCTAAGGTAAAAAAAAAATGTTGCATCCTAGTTACAACTAAATGCAAATTGGCATTTGGCATGAACACATTTTATTTAGGTTTCAAATACTGGAATACGGCCATTTTTCCTGCCTCGAGAATTTACTAGTGTGATCATTAACATCGTGTACATTCCTCCCACTGCTGATTCCAAGGAGGCTATGTCAGGATTGGCATCGACAATTCAAGACCAAGGCAGCCGATGGCCAGACGCAGTAAAACTTGTTCTAGGGGACTTTAATCACTGCACATTAGATTCCTTTTTACCCCACTACCATCAATATGTGACTTGCCCAACCAGACAAGACTGGACAATAGACCTGTGCTACTGTAACGTCGCCAACGCATATAAGAGCTTTCTTTTCCATCCTCTCGGCGACTCAGACCACAACACCATCCGTCTGATGCCAAAGTATAGACCTATTTGAAGTAAAACGCAGCAAGTCCAACTCTACAGAGCGTCAAGTCCTAACACCTGAGGGGCTGCAAAAACTACAGGGCTGCCTAGACTGTACAGACTGGCAAATGTTCATTGACTTTTCCAAAAATATTGATGAAACTTACAGAGACAGTGAAAGGAAAAATAAATTTATGTGAAAATAATGTTATAACAACTAAAACTATAATCAAATTCCCTAATGACAAACTATGGGTATCGAGAGAACTTTAAAGAACTCTAAAAGAGAAAAGAGAAGCTTACAAAAATAATGACAATGAGAAGATAAAAGAAATATCAACAAGGGTTAAAAGACATGTGAAAGCAGCTAAAGATCAGTATAGGGAAAAACTAGAGAAAGAATTTAAGAGTGGAAACTCTAAAAAGACATGGGATTGCTTAAGGCAGGTAACAGGCTGTAGTAAAAATCCGCAGACAGTCTAAAATATGCAAATGAACTAAATAAATTCTACTGCCGGTTTGATAAATTTAACTTAAAAAAAAGAACAGAGCGTTTTGAAAAATTACCTTCTCTCTCTGCCTAGAGAGCATGACATTGAAATAAGCGAAGAAACAGGTAGCAGAATTAAAAAAATTAAAAACAGGAAAGGCCGTAGGCCCAGATAAGATTTCTGGTATGATACTTAAAGAGTGTTATGAGCAGCTTGCCCCAATTTTTACGTTTTTGTTCAACTTCTCTATCACATACCACACCATTCCTGAAATTTGGAAAACATCTGCAATTATCCTAAGAAAAAAACAGCAAAGGACCTTAACGACTTTAGACCTGTAGCTTTAACATCTATTGTTTTTAAAATTTTTGAAAGAATTATCCTAAGACATCTACTCTCCGACTGTGGAAACAAATTAGACCCTATGCAGTTCGCATACAGGAAAAATAGAAGTGTAGAGGATGCTTTGTTAATTTTTATCAACAACATCCTGAAACATCTTGAAACGCCTAAAACATATGCAAGAGTTCTCTTTATAGATTTTAACACCATCCAAGCCCATTTATTAGTGGAAAAATTATTAGCTTTAAAAATTAACACCAGCACTATTCTGTGGATCTTAGAGTTCCTCACAAAGAGGCCCCAGTTTGTTAATGTCAATGGAACATGCTCAGGAAAGATGGTAACTAACACAGGCGCTCCTCAAGATTGTGTTTTATCTCCACTGGTGTAGAGAGAACTTTCTGACTCTAAATGTAGATAAGACAAAAGAAACGATTTTTGATTTTAGGATAAAGAAAGATATAGTGATTCCTCCCTCAATTGAAGACAGGACTGTTACAGTTGTTGACAGCTACAAATATTTAGGCTTGACAATAGATTCCAAGTTAAACTGGCATGTTCACGTTGATCATTTATGTAAAAAGTTAAACCAAAGGCTGTACTTTTTAAGAAAACTCAAATCCTTTAATGTTAATAAAACTATTATGACTTTATTCTACAATGCAACCATAGAAAGCATTATTTGTTTTGGCATCACTTGTTGGGGAGGTTCAGCTCTTTCAAAAGATAAGACTAGAATAGATAGCTTGATAAAAAGAGCGGGTAAAATAATTAAACTGGACCTACCACTTTTCATTGATCTTTATAAGAAGCCACTGTTGAAAAAAAATGTCTAGATGTAACCAAAGATATCAACCATCCACTAAACCAGGAGTTTATTTTTTCCATAAGCAGCAATCGCATGATTCAACTTAAAGCTAGAACCGACCGCTACAATAACTCATTGTTACCATCATGCTCACGGCAAATGAGGAACTCATCATGAAACAACTGTGTCTATGCGTGCTTGTAGCTATGCATGTGTGTGTGTGTATGTATGTGTAAGTATAATGGGGAAAAGAGTGAAAGGCGGTAAAAGAAAAAGTTCATGTTTTCCTAAATGCTTATATAATATTCTTTTTGGTTAAACTTAATATTTGTCTCTACTGTATGCAGTAAAGAGCCATCACTCATATTAATGTTAAGTACAATGTTACTCCAAAAATTTGTATCGATTCTACTTTAAAAAAAAAATTGCATCGTTTTTATATTTTTGTGTAACCATGTTTATTTTTATTATAATTATATGTGTGAAATACATGTAACATGTCCAAATCGATTTTCCCTCAAAGGGACAAATAAAGATTATCTTATCTTATCTTATCTTATCTTGTTGCTTTTAAGATTATTAAATTTAAATGAGTCTGTGTATCATTGAAAAATCAAACATATACATTAGTTAGAAACAATCTGAATTTTTTACAATATGGTGTTGACCAGCATCTCCCAGGATGTTTTTTCCCACATAAATACAGCGGAATCCACTGAATATAAATCTGTTGGTGCAGGTTATAAGTTAATCTTATTTCAAGTTTGAATGGAACACAAGCTGTAAAGATAAAAAATGGTAACTGGTGCTTTTGAAATAGTTTATATGTAAAGACCTGGCTTATCTTAAGCAGATTTCACTGTTCCCAGGGATATAACTTTTTTCCAGACATTTCCTATAAATTCTAGGAAATAATTTTTATTTCAAATGAAGTTTCTATGAATTGAATATATGTAAAATAAAAAATACAGAAATCACTTATTGTTTATTTTTTATTGCTGAGTCTTTCAGACATCGTTGACAAAACACATGTAATGATAATTCTAATTTCACAAGCAGAATGTTAACAACGTTGACGAAAGCATGAAAATAAATGGAATTATGGATAGAGCAACAGTTTGAACTGATGAGGATGAGTGTGTTGAATGAGGAATCAAAACTATCACAATATCAGAGACTGCTGGAAAAGTATATAAGACTAAGAGATATCAGCGTTGAAACATATATTGGCTCTTTTTAAAACATATTACATGTAACAACAAGAAAAATGAAAAAAAAAAAGAAACCAATCCATGTATGACATGTAATTATATCAAGCACATTCTGATCCCTCATTAAGTACATGTAATAAAATTCATTGGTAGAACTATCTATTCTGTGAAACAGCCTGTAATTTAACACTTTAAAAAATCTAACTTTAATTCAGCAATGTGAAAATGCTATGGTTATACAGAAGACAATAGCAGAAAAGGATTCCAGTCACTCAAGACCATTATATGGGGCAAAGATACCAATGATACCAAAATACAGAAATGAGATTCATTCCATAAAACAAATCATATACATGTAACGTTCATTGCATATTTGCTATCATTTCACTTTTATTTAAAAAATCATTTGCGTAATGGCATCTTAAAATTATTACATGTATTCTCAAAATTAAAAAAAAAAAAAATCAAACATTTTTTTTTATAATTTATGTGCCATACCAGGATGTGACCCACAGTCTCAGGATACAATAGTTGGTTTAAGAAATTGAACCTGGCTTTAAGCAATCATGTCACCAACTGTAACCAAGGAATAAAATTGGTGTACATGTTAGTGTATTTTCTTTCTTCACATTTAGCATCAACATAATGACACTTTCCTTCCACTTCATTACATGCATTTGTTTTTCAGATTACCAGTTATCTTTTTCAATTTTCTCTCCACCAAACTTAAAAAACGTCTCTTTTATTTAGCACTCGTCCCCTTCGTCAAATTCCCGTAAGATGGTATACCTGCTTGCTCTAGTGTAAGCAAAATTACAGGTATAAACTATTATAAATGCACATTACCCAGATTTTCAGGAGAATCATAACAGATTCATTTTTCCCCCAGGAAGAGATTTGGGGACGGAAAAGGGGGAGGGGGGGGGGGGAAGAAGGAGCAGTGGCCAGCACTAGAGTGGCGGACGTCCCGCTCTCAGCCCAAAGCACTGTGACTGGCGCTCAGCCCCAGCTGCCCATAAATCTAGCAGTAGCACCCTTATCTGACAGATCACCAGGGGCAGGCGCGTACACACTCTGGTCAGAAAATTTTTCCTGAGCCGCAAAAAGAGGCTGTCCAAGGGAAGAGTCGTGTGCAATTTATACCGGTACCACTTTTTACTATTAATTCCTTTTGCAAAACTTCCAAGAGAATGATACTAAATTATAGGCCTATTTCCACCGGCAGTACGTACTAAAATTACTGCATGCCTACTGTATATATACATGTAGTTGCTTGAACGTAACGCAAACTCAATACCGGTGCAGTAGTTAAACTAGTTTACGTTTACGATACGAAAATGTTCCATTAGAATATAGGTTCCGAGAAAAATGCTAGCCTGCAGATAAATAAGGGTATTTTGAGGATATAGATTTGCTCTTCAGATTCTAGGCCTTTAGGTTCACCGAATCGTTGGATAGATTGAGTGAGTTAGTGAGTTCTTTTTTTATCGTCCAATTTTAGCAAAAGACAATATCGTAGACGGGTTCCAAGACTAGTGTCAGACAATTTTACGTGCTGCCACACAAAGAGATGGCGCCGATACCAGGATTCTTGTCTTGACCGGTTACATACAAGTTACAGTGACACCGACCTAACCTGTAAAGGAGGGGGGGAGGTCGAAATCGGACAAATAAATTTTGTCCGATCGTGCATTTCGAACTGATGGGGAAACTAACGCTCTACCACTTGCGAAAATTCGTCCCTTCCTAATTAGATAAAATAAGTGATAAAAGCTGAAAACACCAACAATGAGTAAATCCCACAAAACACATGCCTAGCACTTTCAGTTCATTTTCTGAGCACCCAAAAACAACAACAAAAAACCAACAAAAATACCTTGTTATAAATGACCTCATAATTGTTACATATCAGTTTGTGTGTGCGTGATGTATAGTTTTATCACACACATAAAATGGCGTATTTGATCTTTTTTTTTATTTTTTGTCACTGTAATAAAGAATTACTACAAAATATTAGAACAAGAAAGCTGAGACAGTTTTGTCATTTCGCTGATATTGGGGGAGTTCTTGACAATCGTGTTGTCTCTCACGCATGTCTCTGATAAAGGCATTGGCCCAAGGCTCTGTTTGGTCTCAGGCTCATACGAACGTTTTTTCACAAACTTATTCCCAACATTTAATGAAATGAACCGTTGGCACTGAGCACAGTCCTTGACTTCAGCTGATCGTTCATAGGGCAACCAGATGTGCCTGTTTTCCTCTGCCTTCATCAGGGCATTCATCAAATACGTTTCCTTTCTGCGTTTCTTTGCTATCCGCATATAAGTTACACAAGACGTACATATTGTTCTTGAGTGAACTCCTTCGACGTCTTCAGAAATGTCAATATCATGAAAAATCAGAATGTCGTTTTCCATGTCGGCGCAGTATCGCGGCTTGGTTCTGGATCGTCTTTGTTTGGAAGTCAATGCTCTTTTGCCGCATATTCTACACAGGCCGTTTACATGTCCTAGATGAATCTCAAAAGTATGTTCCATTGTGTTTTTATTGGTGGAAGATTTATCCTGGACAGATAAGTAAACAAAAGCGATTACAGGATAACATTCTTAAACCATAGTTTACGTCATTATTTTGAACGGCTTAAATTTTACTCGTATAATTTCAACTTTCCTACAAAACTAAGGGCTACCAATACGACATTAGCCATCCTGTCCCACCAGGTTGTTTTGCAATTGAACGCCCCCCCCCCCAATATCACAAAGATTGCAAAATGTGCCATATAATAAAAAGAGCATGCCAAATTTCGATCACACATTATTTTATTAGTAAAGCTTCTTCATCTTTCCTCTATAGCATGTTGCACAAAGCACTCGTGAGATATATTGCAATTTGTTAAGAAGTTCTCTCGGGCATTTGTTTCTTTTTTTCCTTTCTTCTAATAGCTTTCTTTACCACTGCGTCTCTTTAAGAATGTCTATATCTTTTCTAATTTCAAGGTACCATTCAATATATAAAAGTAGGTAGAGGGCCTAAAGTGTGGCTCTAAAATTACAAAACAATACAAAATGGTTAATTTTATGTAGTATTTTTTCCATCTCATCTTTCATCTACACGTGCTTGAAATTAGCGTCTCTCTATCTCATCCCTGTCTATCATTTGGCTCTCTGGATATTTGTAAAAATTATGATTATGCCTTTCTGTCTCTGCGCTGCTTGGTTCCCTAATATATAACCCTCTTGGCATACCCCCTCCACCTTTCACCATACCTCACTCTCGCTTTCTTTTTCATAGTTGTCTTCTCTCTCTCTCTCGATCACTCTATGTCTTTCATCTTCATTCCTCTTTTTCTCTATTGCTCTGCGTATGCCTTTATCACCTTTTCTTTCTCTCTCCCAGACCACTCCGCCCCTCTTTCCCCCTTTTCATAAATAACTACTAACTTCAAAATTAAAGGACCCTGGTTGCGTTTATTTTAATTTAGTTAAATAGAACTCCTTTGTAAAGAAATGTATCTTTCAATTTCATGGTACGAGAATGAAATTATCCAGCTATGAAAGTAAGAATCACCAATTATATTATTGCAACTCGTATTAAAAAAAAACAACAACATTTTTCTATAGAATCCTTATTAATACATGCAATTATACGAAAAAAGGACCTACTCACATATACACGTAATTATAAACACAACTCTCAAAAACACCTATATTCGTCTCCAACAAATTCAAGTCGTGATTCCTTACATGATGTAAGCCTCTAAATAAAACTTGGTTCACAGTAAAGTTTATTACGTGCATCAGAAGATATTTGTACTGCAGAAAGAAGTAATTCGAGCATACCAGTGGCAGGGGCCTATGTTTTCATCTGCGAAAAGAAACGAAACAGTTAAATTAAGAACTTCCTTCCCCCAAACCAGAGCAAGCTATACGCTACCACAGCTATTCGGAAGCCCGACACATGAATAGGGTAGCCGATCATTAACCTCTTGGTGACCTCCTGCAACGTCGCTACTCTGTCAGATGGTTGCTTATTTATCACTCAAAACCCTCGGAATAACACAAGAGGTGGGGTTTGGGGGGGGGGGGGGAGAGGAAGCTTCTCATGAAAATTGAAAGGCTTCCGGTTCGATTCTACGACTGGTCGCTCGGTTAGATCGGTGTTTAGTAGAACGTGGTATGTCCAATTCTGAATAGTATCTCGCCGGAAAATAGAACCGTCCTTTTGAACTTAGGAGAAATTAAAGTAAACTAGAAGAAAACTTCGATTACACATTACTTATCGCTTGAAAATTAAGTGAACTGAACCTTGGTAAATGTATTTTATTTGCCGACACGTGCCTCAACTTCTACGTCTACATATTTCAAGGTTAAAGAGAACAAGAGTAAAAACAACAACGCGGCAGCATCAAGCTTCCACCTGTAAAAAAAAGTTCCCTATCGACACGTACAAATCATATAGCGTATCATTTGTCAATGTTGGAGCTCATACCACACATCTTATTTATTTTCCAATCTCTCAGAGCATTCCTCCCTAATTCCAGTTCTAACCCAGCTAGCATGGTTTGTGCCTTTTTTGATTTGCTATCTCCACTCTCTTTCCTCCATATTTTAATCATGGACGTGCAATTACTTACACTTAAAGTCAAACTCTCCGTTACTACATCACAACATCGAATTTGTCAAGCTATGTACGACAGTAAGTACACGTGTATAAGCCTATAGATAAACTTTAACACTGAGGGTTTAAAAAAAGGAAGTGGCTACCATTAAAAAAAATAAAAACCTAAAATTATCGATTGTGCAGAAATCCAAGCGACCACGGTTGTTTGATTAGAGATCACGAGGATTTAGGAAACTGATGCGAGGCAGACGTAAATTCTTTTGAAACACGACGTGGAATTTGCCATCTGATTTTATCTTTATGTTATGCAAATTGTGAATTCATGTCATTCTTAACCCATTAATTTGTATTATGTCCTGATCTTTTCAAAATAACGAATGCAAACATTGAATGGTGCTTTCAGCAGTTTTATAGCAATTGAATATCACAACAACAAGGGAAACCAAGGATGGTAAAGTAATTTTTTTATTAGCATCTTTTTAAAAACTCAAACTAAGAAACTGCATGTACAGTCATGTAATAGCCAGGTAGGCCTATTTTATAAAATCAAGATCTTTATCTGACAATCACACATGTTTTAATCCAAATCCGTCATTATTTACAAAGGAAGAAAAAAAATCATTTCAATAAGGGACATAGAAGTCTCTCTTTCTCTAAGTGAAAGAACTAAGATGCAAATTAAACTTTTTGCGCGTGATAGTTTTTGGTTGAAAACAAGGCAGCTGCTTTCGGCTGATTATGATTAGAAAATAATGCGTTAAAGAATCTTAATTATATTAAAACTGGGTTCAAGCATTCATGGCTTGAGCAGTAGGCCTAGATGGTTTTAATCCTGATTTAGATTGTCTGTGCTGTTATTGTACCATAGATGATAGAGATTAATGTACGCCTTAATGGGCTAGACGAAGCCAACTTTCTTAACTGCTACATGTACCAGGCCAGGCAACAACTCTAAGTGGAAAGTAGGTCAACCGCCAACTGTAGGGCAAGTGTCTTGAGAAGGAATACTATTAAAATAGAAAGAAGAAAAAAAATTCTTCCCCCCCCCCCCCCCCAATTGTCTCATGAATTTATGTCTTCATTGTCACCACAATAAAAACGATCTCACTAGTAGGTCTATGAAATCAGTTAATTCAATATGTTTTAATTTGGATAATAAACACATGGTCTAGTTATTCAATTATTAATAATTATCACCTATTAAAACTTGCAATACACAAACGGTGATAATTGTATATGGAACTGATTACCCAACCTAAGTCGATCCAATCCTACAAACCAGATGTTATACAATTTCCTATTTTCTTTAAAGAAGTTTATGTACAGACCTAATTAAGTTATAAGCCCAAACAAAGTTTCTTGTATTTTAATTTTTTGTCTCATTTACTGGATAAACCAAGTCGCTACGCTAAGTTTTAAGTTTGTTTTTATCTTCAATTAATGCGATACACTATACTTTGAGCGGCGGAATTGTCCTAAAATTAATGGAGGCAGAGCTATGCAAAACGGTCCGTCATTCAGTAGCGGTGAGCCGGTGACTACCACAGAGTGCTATCAATGAACTCTTTAGTGACCACATAATTATTTTCTCCAACCAGGGGACATAATTCTTGTATACCTCGGCCTCTCTTAATTTTTCCGGTGATGTGACCCTTAAAAAAAGGCAGTTACGTTAAAAATGTATTTAATGAGATTCTATAAGAATCGATGGAACCTAAAAAAGAGATGACGTTAGATGAAAACTAAGAAGTGTCGATTGCATTTTCCTTTAAAAAATGCCATTAAAATCCCTCTCATATCAGTTATATGCCCTGTGTGTGGATTTAATGAGTTAGAGAGAGAAACAAGAATGCTGATAGGATTTGATTGTGGATGTAATATAAAAGTTGCATGCTTACTTACAAGAACAAACCATCTGCAACTAAGCATGTAATACTTTTTCTGCTGTGAACCTTTTCATTCTTGTCTTAATTACGTCACTTTAACAAAAGCTATGTATAATGTCAAATACAATCCAATCATTGAACAATCAATTTGCAACCTATACAACTTACAACATAGCAAAAATATAACCAATATGGTAGTACAGATCTATGGAACAAAAAGGCAAAAGTCTTTTTTGTATCATGTCTTTTGTGAGAAAATTCCACTCAAAACCAATAAAAACCCTGATTCACAAAAGGTGGTATTTGGTGATAACTTCATCAATAAAAACAGTCCACCGCCACTGCCACTTGTGCATAGCATCAATTTTCTCAGCCTGGGTCATCGTGCTGAATCTGGAAGGAATGAAACAAAACATTAATAGTCAACACGTCAGGTACTTTTTTAGAAATACGATGCAGCCCATACTAAGGACAGTAAAAATGAATTAAAAGTATACGTACAATGATGATGATGATGATGATGATGATGATGATGATGATGATGATGATGATGATGATGATGATGATGATGATGATGATGATGATGATGATGATGATGATAAATAATGAAACAGAACAACAACAACAACAACAACAACAACAACAACAACAACAACAACAACAACAACAACAACAGCAGCAGCAGCAGCAGCAGCAACAACAACAAAAACAACACCAAAATTTAAAAAAAAAGGATTCTCCGCCTTGATATATTTACTCTCTAATAGTAAAATTGAAGACATAAAGATCAACACACTTGATCGAGTTGATGGCGAGCTGCTTCAAAAGCCTGAGATCGTCTTTGGAGGACCCGAGTCCCATGAACGCCATGTAGAAATCATGGGACAAGGGGAGAGCACCCCACAGCGCGAAGTCGTCTGACGAGATGCAGATCCGATCGTTGTTGGCGATGAAGTGGGAGGCGGGATGGTTCCTCATGTCGTTCACGAAGCCAAGAACCTGCAAATTTCATGATGTACAGCTTTGCTTATATCAAAAATTAGTTGAAGAGTGATATATTAAAATCTCTAAGCTGTTTGTGCCTGAAAGTAGAAACTTATACAGTTTCTACGATGCATAATTATGAATATGCTAAAATGTTTTGCCTTGTATGTCTGACTAAAAAAGGGATAATGATTTGAAAAACGCCAACATTCTAATATATAAAGAGATCATACATAAAATTAAGGGGAAAATACAACATTTGTATCGATCCCAACAATGTAGGGTTTTTGAAACAAAGCAACACATACTATTCAGCAATCTTGCCTGACCTGATTGGAGAGTGGCTGGACCTCGATCACGATGCCTTGCTCCCTGATGGTCTCCATGACTTTAGGATGCTTGAGGGCGGCGAAACCGTGACCAATGCGTGAGGCGTTCAGTAGGACAGCGTCCACCAGGTTCATATCAGCGCCCTGCGTCCACGCTGTATCGGATCGGAAAAGGAGGTGTGTGTATGTGTGTATGAAGAGAGGGGTGGGGGGTGACTTGAGACGTTCCTAGGGTAGAGCACACAGCTTCTAATTGAAAGATTCGAAACCCGCTAATGCCACCGAAATAGACCTGGATATCTCTGGGGCCCAATCTGCGTATTTAGTGTTTCTACAGATCCGACTACATGTTGAATTAGGAAAAAATGGCTTCACAGTTTCTCAGATCAACTATTAGATCTAGTCTATTTTAAACGGTATCAGGAAGGAATAACAAAGCTTTTGACTATTAATATTACATTGTATTTGAATTTACCAAAAAGTAGGGTGCAAATAAACGTATTAAAACGGATCTCGTGGAAACAATAACAATATCCTCAATAAACGATTTTATCCTACGACACCTGTTTCTCCAGCGTGGAAAAAGAAGGGAAGGTCTGATGTGTCATTCCTTATCAGTTCGTCCAAGTAAAATCGAATTTTATGGTAAACGTCTTCGTGTGCATCCATATCAAAGCCTTTTACGAGATCTGGAAACTTTTTGGTGCGCTCGATGATCCGATCCACTTGCTGCTGCATGCGCTGTTCTGAAAATGCTCTGAGATAAAAGGCATGGAATAATTAATGATTGAAATGCTACCACGAGGTAATCAGATAACCGAGTTAAAAAAATCATTCGTAATGCATTCAGATTTAAAACGAATTATTATTGCAGCGAAACAGCTCCTAACCTGACGCAGCACATCTCATAAAAAAACAACAATCTTTATTTAAAATACAGCAAAACAAATCCAAAAAAATTGCCGACCCAGAATAAGCCCCATTACAATTTCTTACAACAGCAAGCATAATTTTACGGATAGAAACAAGAAAGAAAAAAAATAATGTTATAGTTAAAACAAGGCAGAGCAAAATAATGTATAATTTTTTTAAACTTATTTGTTTGAAAATTTCTAATAAAAAACCATTAAATTCAAGAGAGCGCAATTATACGGCATATGACTTTGAGGTTGCGAATAAACCATTTTATCAAATCAACCTTAGCCCTTGAGGGTAGGAGATGGGCACATTGACAGCGCGAGGTGGGGATTGGGGGTTCTAATCTGCAGGTGCCCGGTTCTATTGGACCAAACCATTTCTAAAATTCCACCCCTGGCTGGATCTTGTCAATATAAAATAATCTGCTGAGACAGAAGTCCTGATATCACCGCTCTATTTCTATAAAGCTAACGTTAAATATGTAAGTCTCGGACTTATCCGCGATAGAGCCGAGAAGCTGACTTCAAACTTTAAAAACTAACCAATCGCCCTTACCTGGATCCGGTCAGTATGAACTTGATACCCAGGAAGTCTGGATGGGTCATCTGGAACTCATTGACCACTCTGTCCACCAGGCGCATGTAATCGTCAGTGATGTCCGTGCCGTTAGCATCAAACTGGGCGGTACAGACAAATATGAGATCACTAGTTATGGTGGAATTGATAGCATTTGCACGAGCCATTGTAGAAATGTATTAATTATCCTTCTTATGTACCAACATTGCATGTCACTATAGAGAAATATAAATTATGATAAACTCTGGTAATTCAGCGAAACGTTACTAAATAAATACATGTAGAAAAATGTATAGCTATAATTATTAGTAGCGGTTAGAAGAAAACTATGAGTTAAAATGGTTTAACAAATGTTACGCATTGTCGTGTTGCAATAGAAGTTGACTTGTTGATACGTCGGCAGCGACTCGCCTTGTTACTCAATTATTATTATTATTATTATGGTTAATAACAGTTTTCACAATAAATTCTCTATTAACAATCACAATACCTTTAGGTAAACTTATCGGTCTACGGCAAAGGCATAACAAAACATATCGAGGGGAAATGCTAAAAATAAAAAAAAAATCCCATTTTTTACACTCTTACATATACATGTACTTCTCTTGTTTTTTCTCAGTTCTCAAAATTAATCTATCTCATTAAAACGTTAACAACGTGCCGGTCTTGTCTAATTTCTAAAGATTGATAAATGAAATTCGTTGACTTTAATTTTGTAAGGCTCTATCAATTTAATTTTTATCTCACCAAATCACCATCTCGAAGTTCAGCATACTGGACTCCGTCGTCGTACAAATCCTCTAACGCTTTCAGCAAATACATTCTTGAGAAAATGAACATTTGTGAAAAAAGGGTAAAACAAGGTAGGAAGATGACTTTTTTTTTTTCAAATTAAAAGAACATGGCCCAATTTTTAAAAAATTCAATAGGCCTCAATTACTCATTATTCGTTTAGAAAAGTAAAGAAGACAGACCTATCGTTTCACGTAAAGACTATTCGTGACATTTCTTTTAAAAAGTACATTTAATGGGTGGAACATATTTTTCACAGGAAATTACTGTTAAGCATGGACATTTTTATCATAAAGTATAATAATAAAATCAATATCTTTATAGGATTCAAACTATAACCCACGCACTCGGCAGTTTCTAAACTGTTTCGAAGTCCAGAAATCGTTGAAAAGTAATCGCCGAACTTGTTCCAAATGACATTTTCCGACTTGTAAGTGTTGTATGGATCAGGCGTGACCAATGACAGCTCAGACATGAGGCTGTCAAGAGATTTGAATATAACCTAATTCATTGTAAATTTCATTCTTATTACTAACTGAACTATTATATCATGACATTTCACTAAGAAGTCAAATATCGCCAATACTTAATGATCTTGATTGAGAGACGTGTACACATACAGAGTGACTTGTAAGTCAGCATGCAAAGGCTGCTGACAAAAGCTTGTAATTAATTTTGTAGAAGTCGATGGCAGAGCGGATAAGCATTGATAATAGTCTCTCAGGCGGATGTCTTTATCTTTTCGTCTTAATTGTTGGTCTCAAGCTATATATCAGTTTGACATTGTTAAATCGAATCTAATTTACTGTATTTTCCAGTTACTCGCACCCTTAAAAGTCGCTACATCTAACTCCATGTGTTAGACTGACTTAACTACTACTATTTCTGCCATTGCTACTACTTCTATAATCCTCCCTCTCCTCCTTCTCCTCACCCCCCTCCTCCCCATCCTCCTCCTACTTCTACTACTTATAAAAAATTCATCATCATCATCATCTTAAATATTATTATCAACATCATTATTACCATTAAAATCATTTCATTTATTTAAATTAAGTATAATTGTTTATGAAATTACTTTTACATGTGTAGTGAATAATTCGCTTACTTACATCTCCTCGAAAGACTTATTACATATCTGAATTGATGCATCGTTACATGTATATTCTTTTTCAATAGCTCTGAGGTGAGCAACATTTTCCCAGCCTGTGAAATGGAAAACGAGGGAAAGGATTAGCTTAAAATCATTACACACTTTTAATACACCATAGTAAAGGTGGCAACATGCATAACTTATGTGCATTTGATTCTTTACCAATACACTGAATCCTCTGTCAAAACTTGTGTCAATGTAAAAAACAAAACAAAGCTAAACAAACAAAAAAAAAACCCACATAAAAACAAACAAAGAAAAAAAACAAAAAAACAAAGATACAATAATGTAATAAAAAAGACAAATCTTTGAAAAAGTAGTTTCTCGTGTTGTAAAAAACAACTGAACAATTTATGTGAAACTGATGTAAAGAAAACAAAAACAACGATAAATAACAGCACCAACAACACGTTACACATAACGTATTCTTAACATATTTTACAGCTGAGTTAAACTGTACAAGAGGTAGAAATCCTTACTCTTACCCTCCTCAGCGCTCAAAGGTGTTTGAGAAAACTGGAACTCTCGTGGAACACTGCCCTCCCTCTTCTTGGTGTAAAGGTTAGGCAAGTAAGTCAAGTTCTTTATGACCCAATCTAACGGCGCAATGGAAGAATCGTGAAGATGAAGAATACCACCTGAAATGTGTTAAAAGAGAAGGCCAACCATGAAAAGCTCGAAAAAGGGTTTACATTTAAAAAAATTGGGTCTAACTTTCCTAACAGGATCTAATATATGCCTCTTTAATTTTAATAACTTAACATAGATGCGTAAAATCAGATGACTGCTAAAATGAGTACTCTTGACTACGGCGAAGCTTAAGAAATGTTAAATATAAACTGAAAACTAAATTCTATGAGATGATAATGTTAGTGAAATATGATTAGTTACGTTTATGATGAATAAGGAAACGAAAAGAATCACGATCATATTGATGATAATAATAATAATATTGATTTTTATTATCCTATAAGAAAGATAATTACGTTGGCCATGATGTTGATAATAATAAGAATAAGGATGAAAATAATTTTGTAAAAGTTATTATGATACTGATGATAGTGAGCAGCAATGGTATTAGTGATGGTAAAAACTGTGGAAAATGTTAATAGAACTGTATTCACTGTACATTTTCTTATTGTTTCACGGAGCTGACCAACAAAGCAACCGCAGATGGTAAGTGTACGAGCAGTTACAATGTAAAAGAACAGCAACGGGATGCACTTAAGTAAAGTGGCCCTACCTTTAGGCATCATCCTGATGATATCGAAGATGCTGGTTTTCTCGATCTGTTCTTTAACCTGGAAAAAGTGTCTTGAAGCCAGATAGGGCTCTGTAGTCAGCCTGCTCGCCTCTACAGCCAACTCTTTCTGCACCATGAGGTAGTGGTTCACAAGCTCCTCGCGGAAATTGAGTTTCTATGGACGTAAAATGTTTGTGTTGGTTCCATGACATTGTCCAGTTTTTATTTGCTTTTTTATAAAACTAATTGAAGACTAACAATACGACATTGTAGTTATACTAATAAGCGATCGTAATGCGTTGTCTGGGTACAAATGATACTGATTTGAAAGCTTTGCTGGCTAATGTTGCGTAGTCAAGTTTGAATAGAATCTAAAATTAATTAATTACTAATATTAAGGTTACCAGCCACATGCCTTTAGCATCAAAATAACTTAAAATACTTTAAGCAAAAATGTAACAACAACAAAAACGAATAAAAACAACACATCACATAACCTTTTGGGAAGTCATTTTAGTGCGGAGGGGAAAAAGTATCCATACAAATACCCAAGGAAATTTTAATTATGCTTAAAAGAAGAACGATTATTCATAAAAGAAAAACTGCTTGCCAGGTTTGAACCAATCTTCATTGACGTCTCTTCTCGGACAAACGCTTCCCTCCTCTCCATATAGGCCTGAGGGACAGCATGTATGAACGCTATCATGGTCGCTGTGATGAGAGAAGCCTCCAGCAGAGTCATGGCGAACTAAACTGTGCTCGGGACACTGATGTCTAGTGTAGATGATTTCTCCCCTAAGTGGTCAAAATACGTCACTGTATTTGAAGAAAGTTAGACAGCAAGCGTCACTGGATGTCACTCGTGGAGAGTAGAAGAAAACTAAGATTTTTGTCTCAGAAGAAACGTTTGGCGAACTTCGAAGTTTAATTCAAAAACATTAATTTTGCCGTTAACATTTCCTTTCTCTTTTCATATTTTTGTTTTTAAATCTCATGCGTGGTTATGTTTCTTCGAACGAAACTGTAATACAACAGCTACTATTTTGTCAAACGTACACATTTTCCATCAGTTTTTGCTGGTAATGAGCTTAGCAAACCACTGAATAATAACATCTTTTACAGTTAATCACATGTGTCGCAGACTATGTTTAAGGCAAGCAGTACTCTCGAAAAATTAAATAAAAGCTAATTAAGTTTATTCGAGTAGCATTGGATAGTATAGTCAAATATTTAGATCCCTCTACAGTTCTGGCGCGATTTGTATCTAGTTGAAAGGTACACAAAATTATATAATGCGCATGTCATTAAATATATAACTATGATAAATGTTACGATAACACGTAATTTTTAAATCGTACATGAGTATATGAGTAAACTTTGATATTTTTTATATAATTAATGTTTACACCCATGTGAACCATCCATAACGACTGTAGACTTATAGGTGGATCTGTGCAGCATTAAGTGATAGATTTGAGACTTACTTCAAGGAGACAGCAAACACAAGCTTTATAAAAAGTATCAAAGTCAGAAGAGCAATTTGAAATTAGATGAATAACCCTTTATTGCTTCATTTTAGAAACTTTGTTATGATTACTACAAGGTACATTTCATTCGCTGGTTTATTAAGCTTCTTGCTTGTTTAGGTGATCAAAATGACTCTCACCCTCAATCAACTGATATTCCCCTATATCAATTACTACTTGAATTTTTAATCCTATTATCCTACACCTAGTATACGAGTTAGAACCTGTAACTAGAGATCATTAGATATGACATAAGAAAAGTGTTTTGGCTGTTATAATGCTATCTCTGCTATGATCTCACACAGTTCTGAGATATTAATTTCCAATATTGTACATACGTACCTTTCTTTTCGAATCATAGTGATATTTTCTTAACCTTGGTGCTCAGTACATAAAATGTCCTATTTTTAATGATATACCATTATTATTTAATTATCTTTCACGACTTAAAAGTTTCATTTTCCCTTTCTCGAAATAGCTTATGATAAATTACGAAAATAGTACAGTTTATTAAAAAAAAGTGCTATTAATTTTCATATATAAACCAAAACAAAACTAACTTTAGAATTACATGAAGATATGATACTTACACAATTACATGCACATATAATACGCAGGACGGGAATTTCCACAAACGATTAGACGATTCTATTACTTACAAGTCTCTGTCTTTATTATTGCTTATGAGGTGCAACTTCCTAATGAACACTCTGTCTCAGTGCTATTAGATCTTCAACCTGAGTATAAACTGATGAAAATGGTTGTGTTTGCACGTTTTTAAAATGTTCCATCAACTTGACATCAGTGTGCAATAGAAATCATGAGTTATTGCTGGGGTAAGTGTACACATCACCACATATCCTTGTCTCTAAGCTGAAAGCCAAGGTTATGGTACGCATAATGTAAATAAAAGGTTATGTAATACCAACATCCAGGATTTAACTCAGCTAATAGAATTATTCATCCACCTGGATAGCGAGTTTGTAGATGTGGGTGCCGATAAAAACTGCAACACATTCATTGCTTTTTTACATGTGTGATACTCGTATGTTTCGGAAGCCAAACTTTATTTTAATGCTTTCAATGCCATCATTGTTTAAAATGCCATTGTTTGTGTTACGGACTGATGTTAAATTCTAATTTTCTTTTGTGAGAAATTGTCTTTACCTTTTCCACTATTCTGACTCTCGTTTACACTGCTCACGTTTATACAACCATGTAAAAAGGAAGATGTGTTGCTTTAACAATCACATGTACTACTATTTTACCTTAATAGTGATTTTTCCCAATTTGTATTTAATCAAGGTATAAATCATTGAAAAACCTGTATTAATCGGTTTTAAAATCTAGCTTACATAATTATCACGAGTAAAAAACATGTCAAAATGATTTATTCTGCACTTAAATACAACACGATGAAAATCTAGACAGACACATCACATGGCAGTGGTAAAAAAGGAAATAATTATTTTAATATTTTTTCACTTCAATACACTTTTACTAATATCCAATTATCGGCAGTCAGTCTCGTGGTTTATGTTATTTTATTAATAATTTGCTATCGGCATATCTCAATTTATAGGCCTTTTCATTTTAAAACATTTTTGATTAAAAAAAACAAACAAAAAAAATCAACAAAAAAAAAAAACGTTGATATCTGAAGCAAACCTTTTACATTTGTGTAGCCTATCTGAAATGAGCACACCATAGCCTGAGTTAAGAAGTGTAGCCTAATAAAAATAAACACTTATGTTGTGGAGAAGAGAAATCTAAAGTAAATGCAGAGAGGACAAAACAAGAAGATCAGAGAGCACTATTGTAAATGCAGCTTGAACAATGTTAGTAAAAATGTGTTGGATTTTCTTCTTTTTTTAAATTTTAAATTATACTTTGAACAGTTTCTTCACGATAGCCATAAATCTATATCTTAGATTAAGGATTACTTTTTGAAAGGATTTGGTACAGTTAGGGTCACAACTAAGTTTTGTAAAACAAATGCAAATGCAAATGCAAAGTAGATTATATAATTCAATTCCATTTACACTAGTTATTAAATCTTGCATCTCTCTGTGCATAATTATTATCGGTTTTAAGTGGTAGCGCTTTTGTTTACCTATGACTCTCGTGATAGTCTGTTTTTTTCCATGAGATAAGGTTTCAAATTTAATTAATTAATTTTTGTTCACTTACAGTTGCATACCATTACGCAGCTTTACAGTGTTGCATTTTATATCATTTTTATTATATTCTTTCTGATAATGAGTATAATTATGCTGCATACTATTTACGTCTACATTTCTTATTATGTATATTGTTTGGTTAAGATTTAACTTTTAATATTTAATTTTTAATTGCATTCTGATAGATATGATGTATGCGTATTTAGTGTATCCACTGTAAAGCGCTTTGAGATTTTTTAAAATATTCTGAAAATGGAAAGCGCTAAATAAATGTAATTTATTATTATTATTATTATTGTTTCAACCACCCAGACGCTCTTTATAATGTATGGAGGATTAGAACGATAGCTCGGATTGGTGGCAAGGCAGTGTACTCAAAAGGATTGGGAGAGTTTTGCGGTTAGTGTGTTTCCGATGTTGCGGAGTAGCTTCAGATTATAGTTTAAACCTTTTGTTTAAAAACACGCTGATCAAACCGCCTTCTGTTACAAGTAGAGATTGCCACAGACATAAAACATTACACACATTTTTTTCGAAACTTCAGCCTCTTCGTTTTTGAACTTCCCGATTTCCCTTTTCAATTGGAGATATATCCCAAGTACATTATGTAAAATTTGACATATTAAGCAGCAATAAATTTAAATACAGCCAATGAAAAATCGACAGCTGCTGTTTGTGCATACGTATTTTATTTCAATCATTCCATAATAATAATTATTTCAAATGAACATCAAGCCTAAGAGAAACCAACAGTGCCAAAAAGTGCGCATTCAAATTATGCAAATTACATAACCTTTCATTTTAACAGGATGATGGTAGATTGTTAGATATTGGCATGCGAAAGACATTATGTTTTTAACTATCTAATTTTTCTTTAAATAGTGACACTGTTTGTTTGTTTGGTTGGTTTGGTTTGGCTGTTTTTGTCTCGTGTTTTACGTTGTAAAAAATACAGGGGGTGGGGGGTGGGGGGAGTACATTTAAGAATACTATGGGCTATTTACAATTGTCAACACATTCAAAAAGGCTTGATAATGATAGGTTGACATTATTTCAAGTTAAACATCAATACAGTGAAGATGACGTAAAACGGGAAAAAATAAGCTGTTGTTTCATACGATCTATCACAAGACAGCGGCATATAAACATTTTAACTGTTGACAAAACAAGACAACCTTAGTAGCTGATGAATTATTTCTCTTGGTTTGGCAATATTTGTTTATTTCCAACTTAAGACTCCTAGGTATGCTGGGGTGTTTCCACGTCTTTCCTCATGTAAAATAATAACATGGGACCTAGTTGTTAGAACTGGCCGTGGGGACATACAGATACAAATCATGCTTGACTATAGGTATACAAAGTGCTAGTAAATCAGCCAATTTAGATTAATAATTAATCATTTTACATGTACTTCAATGTAAAATATTGAATGTAAAAGCTTGACCAAAAACATATGGTTTCAGCTGTATTAGTATCTCTGTTAGGAAAAACTTCCACCCAGAAGCAGTGTTGAGAATTCTTCACAGCAGATGGTATTTGGTGATAACTTCATCAATGAAATCTGTCCACCGCCGCTGCCACTTGTCCATAGCTACAATTTTCTCAGCCTGAGTCATTGTGCTGAACCTGGAAAATGTATTGTGAATTAGGAATGCTGAGTTCATAATGACGTACATCCACATGCACTTAAATATTAGTAAGAGTAGCTCAAGTCTCATAGATGCTCCCTGGCAATTTAAAATATAATCATTCTCCTCACTCACTCTTCGTCTTTTTTAAATAGAATAGTCGACACGTAATGCTCATACTGACTATATCGACGATCGTGGAATTTTTAAGAATGGTGGAAGCATGCTTCTTTCGATTTAAGTCGAAATTGTTGTGTTCGGAATTTTATAGAAAATAGTTCAGTGAAGTACCATGATTCCGTTCAAAATGACTCAAATTTTATAGGTATGTGCAGCATGTTTTAGGCTCAAAAGGGAGTGTAAAAGTTAACATTTGCTTAATGATAAACAATGATTTAATGTTAGATCAACGCACTTGATCGAGTTGATGGCGAGCTGCTTCAACAGCCTCAGATCATCTTTGGAGGACCCGAGACCCATGAACGCCATGTAGAAATCATGGGACAAGGGGAGAGCACCCCACAGCGCGAAGTCGTCTGACGAGATGCAAATCCGATCGTTGTTGGCGATGAAGTGGGAGGCGGGATGGTTCCTCATGTCGTTCACCAAGCCAAGTACCTGCAAGTAAAAAGCCATCTATATAAAAACAAAAAACAAAACAAAACAAATAACAACGTATGAACAGTAGGATGTATGTACCAAACTACCACCAAACTGCAAAATACACATAAATATATCATTGACGTAGGGTTTGAAATGACATGTTGTATAACGACTCCATGTTGAGAATAACGTTACCTTTTGGCCAATAGGATAGGCCAGAGTGGCGCAGGCGTACCTGTTGAAAGCGGCTATGGTTGCTCGCAATTTTGTGTGTGGGGAAATGGGTTTGTACAACTACGTGACCTAGATGAAAGCCTACTGCTTAGAAACGTAAGTAATAACTGCTGCTGCATCCCCCTTCCTCCTCTTAAAACAAAAACAACGACAAAAAAAACAACAACAACAGCACCAGTAGTAGCAGCAACTACTACAGCTATTACTCGTCCTCATTTTCTCATTATCCTTCTTCTCTTCATCTTTTATAATTCCTTCTTTTCTGCCTCTTTTTTATTGCTGCTGGTTGGGATCGAATCCTCATTTTCAGTTGAGCCTTACTTAACGGGAGTTCTATTGAAATACAGAAATATCTGATATCATGGAAATGTGAATGATCAAATTATACCCCCCCCCCTTTTTTTTGTCAATATTTTCCTCCTGCGGTACAAGTTAAGCTTTGAATTTTTTTTTCATTCTCTTTGAAGTTTCAAAACCCTCTGGACTTAACATGGAGATTGCACAAGTAGTCAATAAAGAGAGAACCGTGATACTGTTTTCTCAAACATTGCCTGACCTGGTTGGAGAGTGGCTGGACCTCGATCACGATGCCTTGCTCCCTGATGGCCTCCATGACTTTAGGATGCTTGAGGGCGGCGAAACCGTGACCGATGCGGGTGGCGTTCAGTAGGACAGCGTCCACCAGGTTCATGTCAGCGCCCTGGGTCCACGCTGTAAAAGGACAGAGCATAATAATTTGATTTTTTATGTATGTTATACATAGAGAATGTAACAAAACATTCCGCAAATCCTTTACTGTTAAATATACATCCCACAAAACGCGAATAATTTACTATCATTATGCAGAAAAAGGGAGGGGGAAGGAGGGAGTAAGAGGGAAGAGATAGAGATAGAGAGAAATAGAGAAAGATTGACAGCGAGAGATAAAGAGAAGAGAGAGACAGCCAGACCGACAGAGAAATACAGATAGAAAGGGGATATATAGCTACATTGATAGGTAGATCGATCGATTGAGAGAGAGTGGGAGAGAGAAACAGACACACACATAAAGCGAGAAATAGAGAGAAAGAAAGATAAAGAAAAAGAGAGAGAGGGAGAGAGAGAGACAGCCAGACCGACAGAGAAATACAGATAGAGGGGGGATATATAGCTACATTGATTGGTAGATCGATCGATAGATAGATACTGTAATTAGATATAGAGAGAGAGAGCAAGAGAGAGAGAGAGAGAGAGAGAGAGAGAAAGAGAGAGAGAGAGAGAGAGAGTGGGAGAGAGAAAGAGACACACATATAAAGCGAGAAATAGAGAGAAAGAAAGATAAAGAGAAAGAGAGAGAGGGAGAGAGAGAGACAGATAGAGACGGAGAGAGAGAATGACGTATCATCACCTGTTTCTCCTGCGTGGAAAAAGAATGGCAGGACAGATTTGTCATCTTTGATCAGTTCTTTCAAGTAAAAACGAATCCGATGGTTGATGTCTTCGTGGGAATCCATATCAAAACCTTTAACAAGGTCTGGGAACTTTTTCATACGTTCAACCACCCGATCGACTTGTTGCTGCATGCGCTGTTCAGAGAAGAATCTGAGAAAAGATCAGGTCTAGTTAGTGTCACTGTCTTGTCAGAAAGTCGAACAAGACAGTTCAAATAAAATCATAGAACATTAAAACGTCGATTAAAAAACATCTATTTCATTTGCATATTATGTACATCATCTATAAATCTACCCATAAGTGGAAAAAAATGTAACTGGACTGGACACTCAGATTGATTAGCAAAGAGATAAGTAGTTCCCCAGTTACTTCATTCGTAGCTCACTCATATAAATTGAAACTATTTAGATTGGTTGAATGTTTATCAAGATAAGTTTTCCTCTCACAGATAACTTATTTCCATGTATAACTGTGCATGGATTACAATTTGGTTGACACCTGTTTTCAGAGTATTTTTCAGAGGGAAACAAGCCCAAGATGTTATTTCCCTTGATAAGTACGTAATAACATATAAAAAGAAACACTTTTGAATAGATGATCCCTAGTTATGAGTGTTAAGACAGTGAATATACTATGTGTCAAAACCGCCCGTACCTGTAGCCGGTCAGTATGAACTTGATACCCAGGAAGTCTGGATGGGTCACCTGGAACTCCTTGACCACTCTGTCCACCAGACGCATGTAATCGTCAGTGATGTCCGTTTCGTTAGCATCAAACTGGGCAGTACAGACAATTATGAGATGACTTGTTATGGTGGAATTGATAGGATTTGCAAGAGCCATTGTAGAAGTTGCTTGCTTAGTGTACAAAGTCAGCACCATATAGGCTATTGTAGATGAGTTTCAAGACTAATGTCTGACAATTTAAAGTCATGCCACACAGAAACAGTACAGGCGAGACCTGGACACCTGTTTTAGCCAGTCACATTACACTAACACCGATCCAACCAGTAAGAGACGATATTGTACAAACATTTTTTTAACCGATCACTCCCGCTCTCTCTCTCTCTCTCTCTCTCTCTCTCTCTCTCTCTCTCTCTCTCTCTCTGTCTCTCTCTTTGTCTGTCTCTCTCTCTTTCTTTTGATCTCTTTCTCTTTATCCGATTATAAACTGATCAATATTGACTTAGATATTTCTCCAGAATACAATTGTCTTATTGATTTGATCAGTCTTAGACAAAATATAAGATATAATTTTTAACTTGTGAAAAAGATTGTTGAAAGGAGTGTCTGATGCTTACCAAATCCCCATCTCTCATTTCAATGTATTGTACTCCGTCATCATAAAAACCCTCCAACGCTTTCCTCAGGTACAGTCTGCAGGAAAATCAATGTTGAATGAAACATGACGGTAATCTTTGATCGCATAAAGCTCAGCCATCTCCTAGTTCTTAGTCTTGTGGATCTAAACAGAAATCATAGCGCAACCCTAGAGAGGTATGCCAGGGACGTGGTTAGTCACATTATACTGACAACAACCCAAACAAGTTGACTCGAGCGGGTATTCGAACCACATACCTCATTCATCGGAGGCAAATGTTATAACCAGAGCTCCACCACGCTGTCTCAAATAAAATTAAACGTGAGGTTTGACGTATAATTATTTGAAGAGTAAAAAGCGCCTTTGGTTCTTTTCTGTTTCTGGACGGTTTCACGCGTAATTTCATGTAAATGGGAAGTCCCTAATTTCATCAAAGAACTAAAACTTCTAGTTCTTTTTTGAGGGACTATATTTGTCTTTACAGGCGTGTTTTAAATAATAACTAAAACAAAGTAGGTACTTACTGCCAAAAAAAATTATGGCCGGGTTCATACTAATAAGTTAACTTAACAACATTAATTGTTTTGAATAAGCTGTCTTTTGTAATCTTTGAGAAACGGATACTATCAACCGATATTATTTTCATATCTCTTTCTTTCTCTCTCTCTCTCTCTCTCTCTCTCTCTCTCTTTGCCTTTCTCTCTCTTTCTCTCCGTCCAAAAGAATCTACAGTAGTGTGTAAGCGTGCAACGACTTTGTCAATTAACATCAAAATACACTAACACGATAAGATCGTTGCCAAATAAATTGTGCATTCATTGCATATTTTTGTCCCCTCGAATTCTGAACGCTCACATAAGTGAGGCAGTCTACGGCACTTAAGGGCTTGGTCTGACAGACATATTTTATGACATTAACAGCTGTATTTTGCAGTGGACTGTTAGACTAAGGTTTAAAAAGATTTTTTAGACACAAAAACACATACTCTGCCGTCTCCAGGGTGCTTCGTAGCCCCGGGATTGTCAAGAAGTAGTCGCTGAACTTGGTCCACATATCGTTTGCCGACTTGTAGGTGTTGTAAGGGTCAGGCGTGACCAGAGTCCACTCCGCCATGAAACTGAGGAGGAAATATAAACATCAGTTGTGCATGTTATGTCTGGTGAGAAAATCCTGTTTACTAATGTTTTTGTTGATATTACTATTATTTCCATCTTGATTATCACCAACAACATTATCATCATCATCATCATCATCATCATCATCATCATCATCATCATCATCATCATCATCATCATCATCATCATCATCATCATCATCATCATCATCATCATCATCATCATCATCATCATCATCATCATCATCATCATCATCATCATCATCATCATCATCTTTTAGGCTTTCATTCTTTACTCATGTCGTTAGCGTTAAAATAAAAATAATTAAAATATAATTATACCGTTTTGTGTTGCAATTACATAAGGTGGTTTCATTCTTATAACATACACCCGTCCAGTTTTAAGTGATGCTTCTACTACTCACATTTCATCAAGAGACATGTTACACAGCTGTTGCATGTGAAAAAATGCGCGGCTGCACCCATACCGATCTATATCAGCTCTAAGCTGGGCAACATTTCGCCAACCTAAGGAACAAAATTGCAATAATGTCCTTAAAAAGTCCATTTCTCTTTATATTATGTTCCCCTTGTGTTAAAGGTTTAATTAGAGTGAATTAAATAGATGAATCATTCACCATTGCCAAAAAGATTAGCACTTGGCCCAATTTTCATTTCTAAGATAACAAGCCTGAAATTATTCATTGTTCTTGTCAAAAAACCATTGCGATAAATGCAAGGCATTTTAAATGTTGCATGTTTAGCATTAAAAACCGAAGTCATAAACTAAACAATAAAGTTTGTGCTGGCAATTTTGTCTTTGGTTCAATCCATGTACATCAGACTTCAAAATCCATTAATTTTTCACAAAAATAAGAGATATTTCAAAAGAGAAGAGCTATTTAAGTAGCGATTCCTTAAATGGAATTGACAGTATATAAAATGATAAAAAGGTTTCAAATTCATATTAATTTTGTATGAAAAACGAACGATTTCAAAAACTTTTATTTGGCTTAAATATTTATACATCACCACTAACATTCCCCTTTGTCTTTTCTAAAAAAAGTTGTTAATAATACTGATTTCATGACAGCCCAAAAGGTGCAAACGGAAATTACCTTTGGGTAAAAAATGATAATAATATTGTTTAGGAAGTTGAAAGTATTTTTAACCACCAACGGTAACCGTCAAATAAGAACCACAGTATCAGCTCCATGTATTTTGATCGTTGCAAAACAGGATGAAAATCCTCATAACGAGCTCTTTCTAATAATATCATTCACAATATGACAGAAAAGGCACACGACACTTTAATATGGAGAAATAACGTTTTACCATCGTTGATGCAGAGAGGTGTTTTGGAAAACTTGAACTGTCCCGAAATACGTCATAAAAAGCTGCTTTAAAAATAATTATCTATAACTTTAGGAAAGCAGGGCATGTGGAAAGTTTTATAGCAAAACATAAATCTTTACCATCGTTGGCGCTGAGGGGATTTTCAGAGAACTTGAACTGTCGGGGAATGACGCCCTCCCTCTCCTTGGTGTAGAGGTTTGGCAGGTAGGTGAGTGTCTGGATGACCCAGTCTAGAGGCACGATGGACGCGTCATGCAGGTGGAGGATGCCGCCTGGGCGTTAAAGTAACAGAAAAAGGTGAGCACAACATATGAATATCCTTCAGTTTAAGTTACCTCCATAATTATAATAAAAATGAAAGGAATAGGAAATTAGGAATTTAATAGATGTTTGAAATGAAAGATCAATACAATAGCTATTAATTTAAGTAAATAATTAAAAAAAAAAACTAGCATTTCTCATAACTTAATATGATTTATTATTGTGTCAACAATTATAATAATGATAACTAAAAGTGAACACTAAAAAACACACATATAAGGACAACCATGATGAATCAAATGTTGCTATAGCTGCTGCTGCTACTGCAGAAGTTAATGATGTTGATCATTTTGAACATTAAAAATGATGGGAAGAAGAAATGAAAACAATTACAATTACAATGATTATGGTGACTTCAGAGTATTTCTTAATAAAACAAAAATTAACGCTTTTTGTGGTGAATACTAAAGACGCACTTCAGACTGCGCCCATTTAATGTGATCTTACCCCTGAATATGACAATAGTGTCAAAATTCAAAAGAACAACAACTGTAAGAATTTTTTTATCTTATGATATAAAGTATTCGCACGGAGTCTTTTTGCACCTATTGACTTCAGAGTATTTCTTAATATAAACAAATAAAGCTATTGGTGGTTATTACTAAAGACACACTTCAGACTGTGGTTATTTAATGAGGTCTTACTCCTGAATAAAGTGTCAAAATCAAAAGAACAACATCAGTGATATGCTTTATCTTATGAAATAAAATATTGGCACGGAGTCATTATGCACTGATCCCGACCTTTAGGCATCATCCTGATGATATCGAAGATGCTGGTTTTCTCGATCTGTTCTTTAACCTGGAAAAAGTGTCTTGAAGCCAGATAGGGCTCTGTAGTCAGCCTGCTCGCCTCTACAGCCAACTCTTTCTGCACCATGAGGTAGTGGTTCACAAGCTCTTCGCGGAAATTGAGTTGCTGAGGAAGCATGTAAGCTCAAAAGTTTTATCTTATTAAGAGCGCATGCAAAATATTTTTTATTTTGGTTTACTTCATAGGTATGAAAGGACTATCAGAATACACTCTGGTTTCATGTTTAAAGGATAACCTCCTGATTACTTTAAAATAGCAGTAATGATTGGTTGGTCTAACCCAGCGCAAGGTCATTACTAAAATTTTTAAACTATAAATATGTCGGGAATAGTAAGTAGCCATACAACTGAATCTCAATCCTCTCTCAGAGATTATCTTTAACTCAATGGTTTTAAAGCAGATTTTTGCCTATATCTTTTTAATATCTAGAATTTGTGTTGATAGAAAGGCGCTGGGGGTTTCTCAAGTTCTAAGGATGCTTACTCACCAGGTCCGCCCCAAGCCTCATGGAGGTTTCCTCCTGGATGAAAGCTGCCCTCCTGTCCAGGTAGGCTTGAGGCACCCCGTACACACTGCCCATCAGTGTAGCTATCATGGTGGCAGCAATCGCAATCAGCGTCATGACGAACTGGCCGGCCACAAAACCGTTGCCACATAAAGGTGTGCAATGTCCACCGGCCCGTGGCTGACTTGGGCTTGTCATGGTTCTGTTTGATAACATGTAACACATGTATGTGATAAATATTAGGTTTCTTAGATTTCAGGATGAAACTCACACACAGACGGGGGCATCGGCTGAGATCCGAATCTCACACCTCACACATCCTGCTGCCAGTCAAGAGCACTAACGCGGTACTGTGTAAGCAATACAACTCTTAACAAATAGGACAAAACAGTTCATATGGATATATTACAAATCTTAGAGTCAACAACACCCTCCTCCCTTCCCTGATATTACCATCTAACAGTTGAAAGTACGGCATATAAAATAGTACGTTAACGTTTCTAAACTGTTAAACTCACTCCTCTATCTTTAGTGAATTGAAGTAAACTAAAACTTTAAATGGATACACAATGGATTAATTGTACTTAACAGTAATAAGCACAATAATTGTGCAGTTTATATTGAGACCTTCGTGCAGTTATTACTCGATTAGATGTGGACTGCACCTTTGCATTTCTCCACAGGATCACAACGGTTTTCTGAAGGAATTATACTATAAAAATGCTTGTATTCAGCCTTGTCTTAACATTTTACTTTAGTACAACAACAACAAAAAAACTCAAGAATTTATTCAATCGATAAAACTTTGGAAATATTTAGGTTGGAGGATTTAGAATCTATATTTTGGCCTTCGTGTAGCTCTCATCTCGTTTAACGACCCCTGGATCTTGAGCGAGTTTCTATAATGCGACGAGACCCAACAGCTTAATATCTGAGAATGTGCCGGTAACATCATACTGACCAATCCAGCAGAAAAAAAAGCTCGAACCCAGACCTTCTGCATTGGAAGCCGATGCTCAAACTCCAGCCCTACACCATCCCCTGCTCCTTCATGAGGATGTGAACTAAGTCTAAATGCGTGATTTAATATACTGTTTTCTAAAGCTTTCTTTCAGGTTTCAAAATTTAAGGCATCTATAAACTTAACTTTTTTATTATGCAGAACGAAGGAGCACCGCCGCAAACACCAATGTACAATATTTGGGCATGTATCGCATAACAATGAGATAGCAACCAAATTATCTATATAGGAAAATACCTCTTACACTTTGGGATTACAAAAACAAACTAATTTATTCTCAAATGGCTTCAATTATATTTAACCTCCTAAACACTTTAACTTTCTTTATCGCAAATATGTTGAAATGATTAGGTGTATTAGTTTAAAATATGTTTCTATATAGTAATGTTATAAACAGTGTTTTACTATAACTTTCCCCACACCATAGCGTTCAGTAAAATTAATGTATCATCCAGCAGCAAGGTGATCTGGGTGAGAGATAAAACTGAAAGATAAATACACACCTCTCTAAATATTTCATGGTGCTACCTGTCCTGTCATTTTAGCATTAATTGCAGTAGATAAGTTGTACCTCTCGTGAACACTAAAAGCTTTATACAGCTTAGACGTTTGTTAGATCAGAAAGTTAGCCTCGTGGATTTACGTATATAGGTATCTATTTTACGTGATCCTGAATATAAGTTTGTCCTTAGCATTTTGAAGGCGCCATATAAAAATATTGTTAATATGCAACAATGCCTGGACACGATTTGCCTAAAACAATTCATGTAATATCATTTAGTTTTAATTTAAAAATAAGTTTCATACCCCACCTCGGAGTCATGAAAACAACCAGAGAGTTTAAAAAAGATATTTTAAGCAAGTGCAGTTTGTAAAAATATTATAGCGTTCAAAATATTTGAAAATGTCAATTGAAGAAGAAAAATAAAACACTGTGTTTGAGAGATAGGCCCACCACGATTTTTTTGTACGTGGCGCAATTATGTCAGTGTGCTAAGTAAACAAATTATTTCGAACACCGGAAATAATGAGGAAAATTTTGCAATCGGTGATTAGAGATAAAAGCCAGATTGGGGAGAAACTTTTTAGAAATGTAAAAGAAGTATTATAAGCACGAAATGCCGAATACTGCACCTCATAACTATCTGGGTTTATATAATGATACATGTAAATGTGCATTGCGCTTTACAGTTTGAGAAAGAGGATCATGTTTTTATATACCTATTGTAAGGACGTAAATAAAGAAATGTACATTTTTTTAGTCTCGCAGGTGCGAATAGGTTATTTAATAAACAATTCAATAAAAGTTGCAATTATAGGGAGAATTAAACAATTGGAGATTTAAATAACGGTGAAAGATTTAGAAGGAGAAAAAAGTGTGAATTCTTTTCGGAAGTTGTGAAAGATTTTGATCCAGATATGTGATGAGTATTAGTGCATGTCTATCTGCTTGTAGCTGTTTAATTGGGGTTAAATCGTTGCTTTCCCCCGATGTTTTATCTTTCACATTAGGTATACATTTGTTTTCTGGGTCTGCCTATAAGCTCTATAATTATGGGGACAGCAACTCTCTATCAAAAGAAGAATTATGGTACCAGGTGAGAATCAAACTTCAAACATTCCAGCCAGTCAGTTCAGCGGTCTACCTTTCTAAGCAGGACGCGACGAATGTGCATTAATTTTTTTTCACTATGTATAGTTACTTTATATCTCCTGAAAATATAATTCTTTCAAATGTACATCATTAAATGGTGTAAAATTTATTGTCCGTGTCGAATCTCTTTCACCGAAAAAAAAAAGTAAAAATTGCCACACGCTTTTCCTATAGAACCAAAAGGGAGATAAAAAAAGCAGTAGATTATTTTGACCATCATTATCTAACACCCGTTTTTATTGTAGCCCGGAGGACCTGCAACGCACTAATGCCTTTGCCGTAAAGAATAAAGAGGTCATTAATTTTTACAAAATAGGAAGTAAAATAAGAAGACACATTTTTTTAAGGGAATACGTAGGCATTATAAGTTTGACTGGTTGAAAAAAAGTAGTTTTTCATCACCTCTGATCACTGGTTACTGAAAAAAAAGAGTGGCCACTATCAAGCTGGGAAAATCAAATACACATTGCGATAGACTGATGAACCCGCATCTGATTTACTTAGATTCTAAATTAAGGTTTGAAATAAATCACCATGTTCATTTTTAAAACTCTTTAGCATGAAATTTTGGTAATCAAAGGGGGGGGGGGAGGTAGCACCGGGGCAAAATAATTTATCGGCTTTCAAAGCAGGAGGTCCGTGCTTCTACCCCCAGTCTAGCGACTTAGATCCCTAATGGTTGAGTCGGTGTCAGTTTAATGTGACCGGCTGAGACAGTCATGATATCCCGTACTGTCTCTGTAAGTCAGTACGAACAAGAGTCATGAGGTTCCTCCACAATATAGTCAATTTACTGCAGATGTTTAAAGCTTAGCAACAGCACGAATTAAAAAAAATAGGGTGTCGGGGGTGGGGGTGGGGGGGCATAAAAAAACTGAAAAGACATCTGAGAATCGACGTATGTAATGTATGTTTATTGTTTGTTATAATCGTGTCTGTGTTGTTCTATTGGCTGTTTAGGCTTTATGCTCTTGCTTGTTTTTGTTTTGTTTTGTACGATTTCCCTTCCTGACGCCTTAGACGCCTAAGGGAGTGAACAGTTGTATTATTATTATTATTATTATTATTATTATTATTATTATTATTATTATTA